>JABUQX010106658.1:30000-37500 GCA_015478945.1 Trachelipus rathkii | reverse complement strand
TCCCAAATGGTTAAATCTATTTTAACAAAAATATTTTGGTGAATACCTCATGTAACACCACTAATGAATGATAAAGATAAAATTAAACTAATGGTTATTCACAATAAAATAAAACAGGATTAAACGTTAATTTTCTTGAATAGACAATGCTAATCTTTCTCTTTTAAATGAAAGACATGAAAACCAGAATGACTGGAGGATGAGATGTTTGCCTTGGAGCAGAGAAAACCAAGGATTATATCATATTTGCTTTCAAACTAGAAAAATAATGATTTCAGACTAAAAATTTCCAGCTATTTTTAATCACTGTAATATAACTAATGCTTATGTTGAATTAAATAGTGATAGGTATCCAGAAATGGATCTACAACTAGATTTTAAGGAGATAAATATATAACTGCTTATAAAATACTTTGTGATTACTTTAATCATGTATCAGATAAAGAAAACTGTCTCATGTCATTAAATGAATTTGAACTTTGTATCCCTTTTAATATTTGATGTTAGTTGTCAATCTTAAAGTTGATAAACTTTTGCTAACATATATTATTTCAAAGCTAGTTTTAAAAGAGAATATTCCCAAAAAAACAATTATGTTTATTTGCTTTAATATTATCCGACCGCACTTATAAATACTAATTTTGATGGGAAATAAAATGAATCAAGTATCATTAATACTTTTCCTTAAAATAATCAAAATATTTTATTGCATTTCACTGTAATATTGATAACAAAGCGACAATGTTCGAAAAGTATAACATCACATAATTCTATTCCTTAGAGGTATTTTTAGATGTGGGTAAGTTAAAAATTCAACTACATCTAATAAAAATAAATTAAAATATAAATAAATAATGGGCTAACTTTGCTATCCCATAGAATTCAAATTATGAAAATTTTATAAAAAAAATAAATTTAAAAAAATGTATATAAAAAAAATAATAAATGACTTATTTTTTCTTCTTATGATATGATTGAAGTATATATTGAAATTCATTGTAAAATTATAACTGATACGAAAAATGTTAAAAGTTAAGACTTTCTAAAAATCTATTGCTTAGGGGCGTTTGTCAATGAGGTTTGGATAGTAAAAACTCCAATTTGCATCTAATTAATGGCCAGGATTAAGAAATCAAAAACTAGATGCAAGGTAAAAATATCCTTTTAAGAGAGGAGTTAAGGTCAAAACTTATTTTTTATCTATGGTGGCTTTATATTAACTTACCAGCATTGCTAGGCAGCTGACAAGTGCAATGGAATTTATTGATGGTGGTGCTAGTGTGATAGATAAAACTATTGATGATAAGAAAAACAGCAAAATAAAAAAAAAAAGTTGAAAAAAAAACGTTATTACATATATTAAAAATAGGTTTTAATTCTTTTAATTTAGTTCTTTATGGATTAGCTGTATTAAAAATAGGTTTTAATTCTATTTTTCATGAATTGGTTTATTGTATTATAAGTTGTGTCTAGATTCTTTCGTATTGATCCTTAAAAACAAAACAAGGGCATCCTTGAACCTCCAGAAATAGGATTTAAATATTAGACCAAAAGAAGGTAATTTTGATAATTTAAAGACTGAAAAGGCATAGTAAATATGTAGCTAATCCTCAAGAAGAGAATGATGTTACTACAAAAATTTATACCGATAATTTAGTTAATGAAATAAGAAATAAGGTTGATGAATTTAAAAATACCATAGAAACGATAAATCGAAGTCTAATACCGTTAGAAATGGAATATGATAAGATTAGTATAAATACCGAACACAAGTTGAACACTCTAAATAAATCAATAACCGAATTAAAATCTGAAAATGATCATATTAAAAATTTTGTTGAAGAAATAAAATCTCAACTCGTTCATATACATAATAACGATTTGTTAAAATGTTTTTAAAAACGATTAATAAACAGATTTCAGTTCTCGATAAAAATATATGAACACTATTACCAATAATGTACAAGTTAAAAAAGAAATATGGGCTTATGAAAAAATAATTTTTAAACTAATTCAAAATTAGAAACGGGGAAGTACCCAGTCGTATTAAGTGTGTAAAAAACCGGTTGTGTTATGCCTTATGAAAGATTCATTGATACAATTATATTTATTTCGGAAGATATAAATCAGCAAATATCTGTAAAATTGTTAATTAATGGAAATGAATATCCCTTAGCTTTAGACAAATATCAAGATGAATTCTTTAGCAAAATCAGAGTAAACAACCTTCATCTTGATGAAGATGTTATTCAGATTCAAGCAAACGTTGATACTAACAATATAAAAATGCATGTAGTTAAAGTATTTGTAGGTCATACTTAATTAGTAAGAATATTTTGCTAAGAGATGAACCTATTGAGGTGGTTGAATTTAATAAAGTTTAAAAAGATGATAAAAATATTCATGAACTTGCTCCATCTGCAACTATTAATAGCGATATTAATTGAATATATATATATATATATATATATATATACTATATATATATATATATATAAATAGATATATAAAAAAATATATATATATATATAGTATATATATAAATATATATATATATATATATTATATATATATATATATATATATATATATATATATTATATATATATATATATATATATTATATATCTTTATATATATATATATATATATATATATAATATATTACTTATATAATATATATATATATATTAATTATATAATATAAATATATATATATATATATTATATATATATAATATTTAATGTATATTATATATATATATATATATATATATATATATATATATATATTTTATATAATACAAATATCCTTTTTTACTTAATCAACTCCCATTTGTTGTATGTAGTGTATATAGTTGTATGTAGTATATATAGTTCTGATAATACTAATCCCGAAATAAAAAGAAAATATAAAGATAATTTATTCTGACTATATAAACTTTTCTTTCTCTTTAATAAATATGAAGTAATTGAACAGAAAAAACTACAAAGTGGGGGGCCCTTAATCATTGTTATTCTACGTCAAAGTGAAGATGAAATCACTAATGTATATCTTCCAAGAAGGTTTGTTAATCTCTTTAATGATAGTATAATTAAATTTTTTAATGAAAATATTCAAATGCTATATTTTGCTGGAGAATACATAATATCATAATATAAAATTTTGATAATTCATTGTTTTCGTGGAGAATATCATAATATGAAATTTAGATAAATCAATATTTAAAAGGAAAAATATTATATATAATAGAAATATCCTTTTTTACTCAATCAACTCCCATTTGTTAATTTTACATATATTTTCCCATACTCTGTGATATTCGTCCACAAATTTTTGGGTTAAAATTTTCTTGAAATTGGAAAGATCGCATGTTTTATCACATGGTTGTATAAATTTTGATAATTTATAATAACAATTTTATGAAATCTTTCTATCTGAACCTCTAATCTTCTGAAACGCTTGTTCTAATTTATCATTAAGATATAATATTTTATCAAAATTCTTTTTTATGAATATTCTAATTATAACCCGAGATTATGCCTAGCATATTGTGAACGATAAGGTTTGTAATTAGTACTATTTCATTTATGTTTATATTTTTCATCAAAATAATTATAGTCAACTTCTATAACAGTTTTTCACATTTATAGCATAAACTATAAAATTTTCTATTTGAATTATCCATCCATATATCTGCTCTAACTTCATATTTAAAACAAAACGTATCTGGGTCTTCAAAAATGTATTTTCTTCCATTACGAATAAAATATATCTCCATTTTTATTATAGATTTTTTTAATTATAGATGGATTTTTTAAATTATAAATGGAGGTTATTAAAACATTTATTTTGAGGGGAAATTCCCCTTCTAAAATTATTCATTTTTTTCTTTAATTTTGCTTACGTAGAAAATTTTGCTTGTATTTATATTTTCTAAAAAAAAATTTAACAAACTTCTTTCCTAATATTTTAAGCTAAAATTTAACAGCAAATTTGAAATCCAGATACTTCAAAATTTATATTAATATCTCATTTATCATTTTATCTAAATTCGAACTAGATATTTATCATATAACTTTTTTTACAAATCTATGGATTTTTTTACCTAATTTTTCTACGTTAGAAATAACATCAAATTCGTAACTCATATTCTTAAACCTATAGTTTAACATTTTATTTTACTCTAGATATTATGTAGTAGTAGTAGTAGTAGTAGTAGTAGTAGTAGTAGTAGTAGTAGTAGTAGATATGGACTTTTTTTTAATGAATCAAACCATTATTTTTTTTCAATTTTATGTTTTCCTGTTTAGTAACAACAATTTAATTTTTTTAACCCCTATCATTAATATGCTTAAGTGAAAATCGCTATGCAAATAAATCTCAACGACATCTTCAACTTTGTTTTCTTATAAATTTTTTTATATTTTTATTGTTTTCTAAGTTATACCTATTATTATTATTATTATTATTATTATTATTATTATTATTATTATTATTATTATTATTATTATTATTATTATTATTATTATTATTATTATTATTATTATTATTATTAGCCTGGAGGTGGAGGCCGGGGTGATGCCCCTATCCCTGCGGAGGGAGCAGCTCATGTGCTCGCTGTTCATTCGTCTTCAGGTTCCTACCTCGTCGGCCTTGACACCTATAATAGAGCGTGTTCGTCACACCCCTTCTTATTGGCCATTTGCTGGGGTTGTTACTTCCATCTTTGCTTTCCTCGACCTTCCTCAGCGAGCGGTCATGCAATTTGATTTTACCTCTACTCGTTCACAGTGGGTCTCTCCGCCTCCTGCTCTCTGCAGTGGGATCCAGTCTTTGCATAAGTCAGAGGCGCACCCAGTGCTGTTGAGGGATTCCTTTGTATCTCACGCGGAGGTCCATAGCGACTCTATAGCGGTTTACACCGATGGTTCAAAGACGGAGGAAGGGGTGGGAGCTTCAGCTGTGTTTCCGGACATCACTATATCCCATACCCTTCCGCCCTATTTGTCTGTTTTTTCAGCTGAACTAATAGCTATGTCCATGGCGGTGAACAGGATCAGTACCTTCGCCCGTGGGGGTAATTTACCATCTTTTCGGACTCTCGGAGCGCTCTTTCAGTCGTTGCTTGACCGGTCAACCCGTAACTCCGTTGTCTGGTGCCATTCAACAGTCCCTCTGCTTGTTACCAGCGCAGCACCACAACATTGAGTTCTGTTGGGTTCCCTCCCATGTGGGTGTTCCTGGCAACGAACGGGTCGATGGGGAAGCCAAACAGGCGGCTGCACACAGGGTGTCGGGTGCCCGTTACCTTCCTCCAGCTGTGCGCCTGGGCCATTTCCCTGCTACAGATTTCTCCATCTCTTTGCGTCGGGCTTCCTCTCTGGCTGGCAGTCATGTTGGGTAGAGGATGCTCGTGGCGCCAAACTTCGGAATGTCAAACCCGTTCTTGGCCGGTGGTCTTCATCTTGTAGGAAGAGATCGCCTCCTGGAGGTGCGTCCTGGCTCGATTGCGTCTGGTCATACAAATCTCACCCAGGATTTCTTAAAATGTCGCGGCGGGGTTCCCCGACCTGGCCCATTTTGCTCCTCCAAGTTGTTCCTCTCACTGTTCGCTTCATCTCTTTGTGGATTGCGTTGCCATTCTCGGACCCTGTGCGAGGCAGTTCTTTCCTTGACGTGCTAAACTATCCCTCTTCAGCCATCGCCTTAGGCAACATCTTTATCCGAATCATCGCATTTTTCGTAGTGGATCGCCATTTTTGCCTTTCCTCTTGACCTAAACATCTTGTATAAGATCTAACCATCTCAGCCATGTTCCTCTTTCGTTTTGTTAGGGATTTCCCCTGTCGTTAGTTTGCTAACACGGTCTAGCCGCATTCTTGTGTGCTGTGGGGATCCCTGTACATCCCTCCAAAAATTATTATTATTATTATTATTATTATTATTATTATTATTATTATTATTATTATTATTATTATTATTATTATTATTATTATTATTATTATTATTATTTTTATTATTATTATTATTATTATTATTTATTATTATTATTATTTTATATTATATTATTATTATTATTATTATTTTATTATTATTATTATTATTATACTACCAATATTAATTTATAGAATATTATTATTATTCGTCTTCTTATGATTAATATCATTATTACTATTTTTTCCACTACCTAGTGGAAACCCAGCTTTCCACTACAGAGTGGAAATCTAACATCTCATTTCCTTTTATCAAAAAATACTTCGACTGGGATAGAACTCACTATTTCTGAATCACATAATGCTCATTACACTACTCCACGGAGACTGAGCTATAAAATTTGGATTGTCTACAGTATTTCAATATATTCTATTTTTTATAAAATTTAAAATAACTCCTTTTATATTCATTTTATGAGCAAAATGCATAAAAAGCACATTTGCTTATTTTGCAATTCACTATAAAATTGCTTCTTTAGAAATTTCTACAGGGTGGCTATTTTTAATGTAAATGCTCATAGCCTTTTAAATATTTCTATGAAAAATTTACATAAAAGCTAAATTAAAGATCGTTTGATTTCCTGTAAAACTGCCCCTATAAATTTTTATGCAAATAGGAAGGAAACTCCCGAGCCCTTTTCTTCACCTGAAAAATCATTAAGTTTTTTCAACGCCTCATTTACTCTGCCGCCAGAAAAAATTAAAAGAGTAATAGAACTTGTAGGGGAAACAACCGAACGAACGAAGCGAACGAATACGTTTCCTAGAGCAAATGAAAAGAGCATGTAGCAGCCCTAGAGCGAGCTATAGAGAGCGAATGGTGCTGGTAAAGCGAGTAAAATAAGCGAAAGGGACCCGTACTGGCAGTTTTCCTACTATTTATATAATATATATATATAGCTAAACAATGTCAAACACTAAATTTTCTTATATTTATATATATATATATATATATATATATATATATATATATATATATATATATATATATATATATATATATACTTTTACTTTACCTGCTTGTCCCTCATTCCTCTCCTATGAGAAACAGGGGTCCATGAGATACTGTGCCACCACAGCAGGCCAGATCGAGAGGTCCGTCAGAAAAAATGGGTCAAAACTATTTCTAATTTTCATTAGGTTCGAGCAGCCTAGCAGGAGATGTCCTGTGTCGTCAATTGTCAGGGAGGGGCAGTGGGGGAAAGGAGTGTTTTGAATGTTATATTTGTATTCTTGAAGTGAGGGATGATGCCCAGAGGGTAAACGGAACTACATTACTCTGGTTTGACGGTCCAAAGTTTGTCCTGTGGGGTATATTTCGGGTAGGCGTGCCTGGGGTATGGTGTTATTTGGGTATGCGGATATCGTTCTTTGGGTTAACTGTGTGGATGTGTCTAATGATGGGGGTATCTGAGGGCGGGAGAGGGAACGTGCTGCAAATGTCTGAGTAGTACAAAACTGGCGTGATCCTTTTCATTTTCGGTGGAAGGGACTGCTGTAATG
>JABUQX010106658.1:0-12500 GCA_015478945.1 Trachelipus rathkii | reverse complement strand
TGGAAAGTATTGCTGATTATTTTGTAAAGCTAATGGTGTTTTAATCTGTGTTTAAAATATAATTGGTTATTTGTAATTCGCCATTGCTTATTTAAAGCTATCTCTGGTTGAATGCGAATAGCAAAATGCATTGTTATCGGGTTACCATATACACTAGCAGGTAAGGTATTATCATTGAAGTGATTATTTAATATGGTTAAACGATTTTTTGTGCTTAACAAATATAAAGTGTTTAACGATGAAAATTTTATGTTTTATATAACAGAAAAAATTCCAAAGTCACATTTTATTCTATCAAAATTAAGATTTGTATATTCACTAGTTGGCTAAGCTCTTGCTTTAAGACAGCAGCTGTTATTTGATCAGCTGGTTTTGCATTCATTTGTTCACACTGACAAATCGATGTTTTAAGTCATTTCTAAAAAAAATATGAATTTCAAAGGTAAAATATTTTAGATTTTTTGTAAAGCAATCTGTCTATACATTTTGTTAATTATTTTTGCTTATTTATATTATATCGCTGAACACTCAATAGTAATATATTAATTATAAATATATAAATATATATATATAATATATATATATAATATATATAATAATAAATTATTATATATATAGTATATATATATATATATATATATATATATATATAATATACTATTATATAAGTATATATATATTATATATATTATGTAATGTACAAAATTGTATAGTAAAGCATTTCAGTGTTGATATTTGCATTTATTTTTTTAGAGCATAACTATTAATATTAATATATATATTATATTAATATATATTATATATATATATATATATTTATATTATAATATATATATATAGATATATATATATATGATATATATATATATAAATTATATATATATCATATATATATATCTATATATATATACTTGGTAGTTAATATTTTGGTTCTATATTTGCGGTGGTATGCGGATACCTACGGACATCCGGATACATGTACATGGAATTATAAACCTGTAGATAGTTTTGAAGTATATATATATATATATATATAAATATAACCGATATATAGTACTGAAGATTCTATATGTGCAGTGCGCATGTATGCGAATACCCTCGGACATTCGGATACATGTTCATGGACTTATCAAATCTGAGTTTGTAAGACCCAGTACATTCTTTATTAGTTTTTTTTTATTTTAAAAATATTCTAAAAATCGTATCCCAGTGTTTCCTTGAGTATTTCCAAACGTGTTTTACTTTTCATTATTCAATAATTCAATTAGCTATTGCTTTAAGTCTTAAAAGACGTGGTTTTCGTGACTTGAAAAGAATTTGATCACAAAGGTTCATCCTTGATAGAACAAGTATTGACTTGAACAGTTTTCACAATAAGACAAAGAACCGGCCAAACCGTTTTCCCACTTGAAGGGCCAAAAGGATAGTGGTGAGTTGAAGTATTGAGTGCACTGCAATATATGCACAGCCAATAGCTCACTTAACAAGCAGGTCGGATACTGGTACAATATAGGTTTGGGAATCTAATAAGGTGTTAGTTGATTGGATTGTCACGGGGCCTGGCCAAAGGATTTGTTCATCGAAGAGTAAGTTATGACAGATAATTTAATATCTTTTTAACCAATCACTCTACATTAATAAATTTGGGGGCCCGTCCGGGATCTTATTTAATAAATGAGTATAAGTATACCTGTCCAGGAATACATTAATAAATTTGGGTATACCTGTCTGGGATCTTATATTATAACTTTTCAGTCATTATTTCTTTGTCAATGAATTGCCTGTAGTAAAGTTATTTTTGCTATTTTATTGAATATTTGAGCTCAAGGTAGTACAGTCGTTTGTTAAAACCTGTGCCAGAACTCATGTTCAAGTGTTGTAACTTATATCTCAGTTGTTGATACATGATATAAGTTGATATTGTATTGTTTTTTTTTAACTGTCAATATAGTCGGTTGGACTATTTGCTTTGTTGAAGTTAAAAGTATTTAATTTTTCTTTGCGTATTGGTGGGATAACAAACTGTTATTCCAGCAATATGTATTGGTGGAATAACAAACTGTTATTCCAGCAATATTTATTCGTTTGGAAATAGAGAAACACTGGAATAATTTTGGTAATTTATATATTATGCTCTTATAAATATATATATATATATATAAAAATATATATATATATATATTTATTAATATTGTTTAGATAGGCGTTAAAGTTTGCAAAATTAAGCGGAGCGAAATAGTGGTTTCCCAGAATTCACAATTCTCCTCTGTTTGAGTTCTATAGGTAAAACACTAGTTCCCCGTAAGATTTTGTCAAATTTTATTGCAGATTGTGTAAACTAGTATATATATATATATATATATATATATATATATATATATATATATATATATATATATATATATATATATATATATATATATATAATATATATATTATATATATAATATATATATTATAGTGTATAATATACTAAATATATATATATATATATATATACATTAGTAATTTTGCGGTTAGAAATTTGTTTTCATAGAGCTATCAGTGAAAGCTAAATTTCGAAATTTTGGTAGAAAACGGGATTGTGATTCGTGCGTTGAAAGTGACTCTGTTAGTGAACAATATATTTTGTAATTTGTTTTGTGAACAACAAATATAACTATGGCTACATTTAACGCTGAGTTTATGGACGGTCTGCAAATCCGCTGGATCTTCGGGTAAGGAAATCACTTGACCGCACTGAAAGATAAACAGCTGCTGATTTGAGAGAGAAAAGTAGCTTTAGAAGAAAAAGTTAGCTAAGAAGCGGAAGTCGAACACAGAGATTAGCCGCCAGCTTGAGCAGAAGAAAGCGTTAGCCGCAGCTTTGGAGGAGAAGAAATTTGCGCTGAGGTAGAAGAGCGAAGGAGAAGGTAAGCTTGAAGATGAAAAGAGAGAGAGCTAAGCTGAGGCATGAAGCGGGATGTAGAGAAGCAGTTGAAGCAGAAAGCGCAAAGAGTTAGAGATGGAGGCGCGAAGAAAGAAGGCTCAGATGAAGCTTGATGCTGAAGAAAAACAAGCTGTCAACATGACGCAGTTGATAGCACTCACAGAGTGCTCAGAGCGCCATAGTTACTTTCCTATGCTAGTAAGTTATCCAAAATTAAAGCTTCCCATTCTTCGATGAAAGAGAAAACGATATTGAAGAAACTGTTAATGTTTGAGAAGCAAGGCAGAAGCAAACGAACTCCCTATGAAAAAGGCGGAGGCGACAATTTTAGGAGGTTATTCCTAACAAGTAATCTGTCAGTGTAGTATAATTAAGATGACTGTTGAAGAATTAAAGAGCTACGAAGGTTTGAAAAGTGCTTTATTGGAAAGGTATGGGCTCACGGAAAGTGGGTACTGTACAAAGTATAAAACTATAACTCCTACGGAAGATGATAATCCTAGAGTTTATTTACAGAGAATTATTGAAGCTCTTAAAAAGTGGTTAAAAGCAGCGAATGTAACACTGACACCTGATGATATTATCGAATTTTTCTCGGTGGATAAGTATTTGAATACGGTTCCAAAAGAACTCGCAACCTATTTAAGGGAGTCGAAGAAGAAAGCACCAGAAGAGATAATAACTTGTTCTGAAGGATACATGGAAGCACATCGTTTGAGGTTCACAGCTAATAGTCACACGCGAAATCACAATCACGTCGATAAAAGCACACATAATAATAATAATTATAGATCAAAAGGCAATGGTTACTCTACGAATGGTAATCAGAAAAGTAGCAACCAACATGCATCGAGAGCAACTAACAATGAAAGCAGGATCGGAGGTGGGAGTGGCGACAGACAGAACTATCGTCGCAGTAGCAGTGAGCCGAGAGAAGTGCCCACGTGCTTTAAGTGTCAGAGGAGAGGGCATCTCTCAAGGGATTGTCAAGCCCCTCCTTATTTCAACAATAGTACTAGTGGACAAAATAATGTCAGAAGCAAAAAAAGGAAGAAACAAACGAGACTGAGCGTCCGGACGTCTCTGATAACGCAAACGAAGCACTGAACTACTCATGGAAGACCGAAGCTCGCTGAATGAGGATAATGAAGGTGAAAAACAAATGACGAAACTCATACCTAACCTGTAACGTATGACGGGAATGCTTTAAAGTCAAAACCTCGAGATACTGATGTGAACGTAGGTGGTTGTGCGCAGGAAAAATGTTTTGTGCCGAAAAGTTAAGTTGGAAACAACATGAAAATACGTTGTTTGGACGGCTACGGTTGCGAAGCTCCGCTTTGCAAATTATCGATGTGATTACCCCTTATTATGTTAGGAGGACCAACCGCGGCGAGATTGCGGAGTTTGGTATATGATTTTGGTTAACGCGGGAATGTGAAAGCAGCATATATGCCCTTAAGTCAGCTAATCCTTCGCTTGGGATGTCGACTCATGGTGTCGAGGGCCCTGCGTAAAAGTAGAGGTCGGACATTAACAATAGAAGTATTGCTGGTCCATCGCTGAAGAGCGCTGAAGAAGGTTCACAAGAAGAACCTAACCAAACCAATCATAAATTTGGAATGGCAAGTTTGGAGATGAGTGAGTCTTACAGAGGGAAACCGTCAGTGCCACAATCGTTTGACATCAGTAATAAAGATGTCGCGCCAACCATGGAACCATCACTAAATGTGATGACTGGGTGCAAATGTTCACCTGAAAATGAGAACGTTACAGGAAAAGATGAAGTTGATGCCCCTAAAGATCTATTAATAGATGTTGAAGAAGACACGAGAATGATAGATGTTCAAGAAACATCGATGGTAGAGAGCACGAAGTGGTCTGATGAAACAGATCGTGCGGATGAAGATGATGAGATGGTGAGAGGTGACATAGACAGTCACACGCAAAGTTCTAGAGAGAAGGATGTTGTAGCTGTGGGTGAAGGGGATGTAACCCATGGTGATGAAGTTCAAGAACTGATTAACGAGCGGAAGACTTTTAAAAGTAAACAGAAAGATGCGATGTCTCAAAGAGAGGAAGTTAAAGAGTGTAGTGTAAAGGAAGTTTGCGACGGTGTGCCGGAACGCAGGGAGAAGTTGAAGAGTCATCCTCAGTATTATTACTGGGGCAGTCAGAATTCAATGCGTTCAGGATTAAAAGTTGGGAACAAGGGAAGAGCAAGGCTCGCTGAACTGTTCAGTGAGGAGGAAAAGGCATTGTGCAATAATACTTCGATAAAAGAAGTGAAGATGAGACGCCAAGACTGCCATGGAAAAGTGGTACAGTCGGTCAATGTTGTTAAACGGCACAATGCAAGGTTTGAAAACGAGGTAGTTAGAGAAGACATCGGCAGCATGGAAAAAAAGTTTGGATAATAAAAAAGAAAGTTATGCTGCGAAGTGGTAAGAGAACACACTGTAGGAGGATGAAGAGGATGTTCAGGAGAAAAGGAAAGATGTGAAACTGATTGTAGAAGTGGAGGAGTGTGATGGTTGATGAGAAGCTCTCACATGAAGAGTCCACCGCATGGAAACTAGTGTTTGCAAGGAAGATGAGAGAAGTTGGCAGAAAGGGAGAAGAGTGTCAAAAGAGACACAGAAACACAAAGAAATGTGTGATACTATGGAAGAAGTTAGAGAGAAAAGGAGATAACGAAGAAAGAAGAGGGTGTAGGTCTGGAGGAAAGGGTGTAAGAAGAATACTAATAGTTGTATGTCAAAGGAAAATGCCAGCAAAGATGGTCACAACGAAAATAAAAGATGAAAGAAACGAAGCTGATTATTTTGTTGAAAATAGATTTAAATATTTTGTGACCCGGCGCAAACACCCGACTACTCTTGTGACTGTTCTTCGAAGGAAAATTCAAGTTTGCCCTAATCCACATTAGTGGGTGAGATAATGTCGTCATTGACTATTTAAGCATATAATGCCGACAACACATCTGGTCCATTATCAGAAGTCTCTACAGAAGAAGGACACTAGAAAATGAGACCAATGTTTAATAACACAGCACACACACACGCAAAATGTACCAATTTCTCAAATAATTAGGCCATAGATGATAATGCAAAGAAAATATTAATTAAAATAATATTATATATTATTATTAATATTTAACATTATAAAAATATTTTCTTTATTTTTTAAAATTTTTTTTTTACAGTTTTAAAATAGAAAATCAGGAAATATTTTGGGCCATTTATTTATATCAGGATAAAAAGCTTATTGAAATTTTTACTGCATTGCCTTGTCAAATCAAACATGCTAATTTGCATTACACGTTTGTAGAATACGATATTATTATTATTATTATTATTATTATTATTATTATTATTATTATTATTATTATTATTATTATTATTATTATTATTATTATTATTATTATTAACTGTTATAAGTATACTACGCATTTATTATTATGTAATTGTTTTGTATATATATATATAAATGTGTATGAATAATATTTAATGATTTATATAATGTGAAGCTCACAATGTATAAATGCATTTGGCTTTTATGTTTCGATTTTAGATGGAAATTGTGATTTCTGGTGAACGAAGTTCAATTGTACAGAAATACCAATTTTCGGTCTTGCTAAATGTTTAATATACATTTGTTTTTCTAAAATAACTAATAAGTGGATACATATCATTTTATTAATATTTTAGGATTGTGATTGGTCATGGTTAAGCGTAAACTGATTGACGAAGATTTGTATAAATAGTAAAACTATGAATTATTTGATATCTTTTGCTTTCATTCGTCGTTAATCAAAGTGCTTACAGTTTGGTATGCGCTTATTTACGAATCTGATCAATTTTATTATTTTTTTTAGTGTGCATATTCTTGTATATTATATTCTATTTTATATTTTGTAAAGAATTGTAGTAATGTTTCTAAATGTAAAAGGTTTCTAAATTTCAATGTGAAGATATCGTGGCTTTTTTCTTTATAAACGCTAAGGTGTTTTAATCTGGTTTAAATTATGAAATTGTGTTATGCTAATTTCGCCATTGCTATTTAAAAGATCGTCTGTGAATGCGAATTCCAAATGCATGTGTGTTGCGGTGTTACCATATATCACTAGCAGGTAAGGGGGTATTTATCATTGAAGTGTATTTATTTTAATTTGGTAAGATTATATTGTGTTAACAAATATAAAGTGTTTAACGATTTAAATTTTTATTGTTTATATACGAAATAATGCCAAAGTCCATCATATTCTATTATTCAAAAATTAAGATTGTTATGATTACTATTGGCAACTCTTATGCTTAAGACATCAGCTGTTATATTGATCAGCTGTTTCTGCATCATATGTTCACCACTGAACCAAAATCGATGTTTTAAGTAATTTCTAAAAACATTTAATTTTCAAGTAAATAGTTAATATCTCTTATCGAATGTCAATCTGTCTATACATTTTTGTTAATTTATTTTGCTTATTTATATATATCGTTTGAACATCAATATTATACTATATATAATATATATATATATATATATATATATATATAATATAGTAGTATATATATATAGTATATAATATATATAATAGATATAGTATATATATATTATATATATATATTATATTTGGCAAGATTTATAAAAATATATTGGTAAAGCATTTAGTGTTGATATTTGATTTATTTTTTTTTTTAGAGATAATATTTAAATATTTATATATATAGTATTATAGTATATATATATATATATATATATATATACTTATATATAATATATATATATATATATATATATAGTATATATAATATATATATATATATAGTAATATATATAATATATTACTTGTAGTTAATATTTTTGTTCTATATGTTGCGGTGCGCTATGTATGCTGATACCTACGGACGATTCCGTGATACAGCTACATGAATTCAAAAACCTGTAGATAGTTTTGAAAGATAATATAATAGTATAAATATAACCGATATATAGTACTGAAGATTCTATATGTGCAGTGCGCATGTATGCGAATACCCACGGACATTCAGCTATATGTTCATGAATTTATAAAATCTAGTTTTGTAAGACCAGTACATTTTTTGATTTATTTTTTTGTTTATTAAAAATATTTCTAAAATTATCCCAGTGGTTTTCTTGAGTATTTCCCAAACTTTTACTTTTTTCCTTTATTCAATAATTCAATTAAGCTATGCTTAAGTTCTTAAAGACGTGGTTCGTGATGATAAGATGATCACAAGAAGCTTCATTCTCTGATAAAAAAGTATGACGAACTGTTTCCACATAAGACAAAGAACTCGGCCAACCTTGTTCCACTTTGAAGGGTCTCAAAGGATAAGTTGTGAGTTGAGAGTATGAGTTGCACTTGCCAATATTGCACAGGCCAAAAATAGCCCTCCACTTAACAAGAGGTCTTGGATACTGTTACAATATAGGTTTGGGAATCTAATAAGGTGTTATTGATTGGATTGTCACGGGGGCCTGCCAAAGGATTTGTTCATCAGTTCGAAGAGTAAGTTATGACAAATAATTTAATATCTTTTTAACCAATCACTCTTACAATTATTATTATTTATTATTATTATTATTATTATTATTCATTATTATTATTATATTATATTATTATTATGTATAATAATAATAATAATAATTAATAATAAAATAATAAAATAATAAAATAATAATAATAATAATAATAAATAAATAATAAACAATAATAATAATAATAATAATAATAATAATATTAATATTATTATTAATAGTTATATATATTATATATATATTATATATATATAATATATATATAATATCATTATTGTTATATATATATTATATACTTATATATATAATATATATATATATATTACTAAATAGCTGCCTACCCAATTAAATCTTCAAGTACGCCACGTGATATATTAGATATATATAATAGTATATATATAATATATATTAATTATATATATATATATATATACTAATATATATATATATAGATATATAGTATATAATCATATATATATATATATATTATAATAGTATATATATTATATATATAGTATATGTATATAGTAAGTTACTTAGGTTAATACTAAGTTTATATAATAAGTATTATTATATAAAGTATAATATATTATTTATATATATATAATATATATATGAATAGTATATAGTATATAATATATATATATATAGTATATAATATAATATATATATAGTATATATAGTATATATATATAATATATAGTAAATATATATATAAAATATATAAGTATGAATATATATATAATATAGTATATATAAAATAGTATAATATATATATTATAATATAATATATATATAGTAATGATAAATGATAAAAAGATATAAGATAATATAAGTATATATATATATAATACAGTGGCGATATCTAGGTGGGCCAGGGAGCCATGGCCCCCACCCCCCGAATAATTTTTTAGACACGTAAAAAATTTTTAAAGTATCATATCCATAATAATAATATATGTGTACAGGTTTAAAATAATTTATATATAATTCATCGCTTCTCAGGAACAATCTCGTAAATCTTTTAGTAAAACTAAACTTCGAAGCCATCAAGAGGAAAAAGCAACATTAAAAATTTCAGCAGTATTTTTGAAGAATGTTTAAGCCGCATCTGAATCTGAGTGGGATATTAGAAATTGCGGTGTACGAAGAATATAACAAATCTCCAAAAAAATACAAGACCCAACTATGGCCTCACAAGCCAACTCCACAACATTAATGATTCGCACATTCCATTTTTTATACCATTTTGGAATCGATTATGAATATCAGCATTAAAAAGAGGAGGTTTGATATCATAGCAAGAGAGATATCATTCTTGCAATTTTGTCATAGCCGCAACAGAGTTAATGTGCATCATAATGAGAAGATAAAAGGTTGGATTGTAAATTTTCAAGGAACACCGATGAAGGCCCAAATGAAGATTTATTAAAAGGCAGAATTGGATTAGGAAGTTTAAATGCAATCACTACGCCAAACCAAGAACGTCCGAAGAAAAAAGAAAAAGCAGACAAAGGGGCAAAATTAAGATACAGAACGTAGTGTTCTTGTTCGCGAGTGACACGAAAGTTCCAAATATTAACAGTACTTGTTGAAGAATACTGGCAATTATAACCCGTGTGCTATACGTCTTCAGTAGAAAAAGCTTTATCAACATTAAGACTTCTGAAAACACTACTGAGAAAATAGCTATTGAAAGATGAAAAGAGCGTTACTGATTGCCGTCCTCTACATTACATCTAACATGACATAAAAAACGTAGAAAAGTAGTATCTCAGCCCTGACTTTGCTCACTCTCATGCCGCCGATTAATGAAATTTAATAACAAATTTAGCAAGATACTTAGTAATTTAGTATAAATTGATCCTATTTTTTTCGTTAGAATTTAGTATTTGTACTTTCACTGAAGGGTAAGGTAGTGTAATAATAATAGGTATATATAGATATATATAATATATATATTATATAGGAATATATATATATAATAGATATATAAAAGATGATATATATTATATATATAATATATATATATACTATAGTATATATATATATAAACGAAATTTTGACTAGACCCCAGAAACAAAATTATCTGAATATGCCACGATGGTATAGTATATAGATATAATTGATAATATGTAAGTGTATATTATATATATATGTATACTATAGAATATATATATATATATATTATATATAGTAGATATATATATATATATAGGTAGATATTATATATTAATTATATATAGATATATATATAGATTATATAGGATAATAAGTATTAAGTATATATAATATAATATATTAATATAGATTAGAATAGGATAGTATAATAGTAGATAGAATAGTATATATATATATATAGTATATATGACTTATAGTATAGTAATATATATATACGTATAGACGAGAGATAGTATATACAATATATAATATATATATATAATATAATATATATATATATATATTAGATATATATAGTAGGAATATAGTATATATAAAGAAACGATTTATGAACTGCCCCCCCGAAGAAAAATTCGGATAGCAACGTACTATCATAGTAGAATATATATAGGTATAGTTAGAATATGGTATATAGATATATATATATATAAGTTATATATATATATATATACGGTTATATATATATATATAATAGGTATATATGATATATATATAGATATATGTATCTAGTATATAGTATAGTAAATAGTATATAGATAGTAGTATTATATAAGTCATATATATTATATAAATAGATGGTATATAATATACTATATATAATATTATATAGTATATATATAATAAACTATAATATATATATATATAGGATTATAATATATCGTATATAGAATATATATAATATATACAGTAGAGTATAATTATAATATATAGGTTACCAAATCAGTAGTATATAATAATATATTAATTAATAATATATATATATATAGTATATATGTATAATAATTAATAAATAATATATATATAAGTATAATAGAAAATATATATGGCTGTATATCCTGTAGTCGATTAACAGCCAACAATCATAGTTTTCGAAATCAGATATTCTCAAAACTAACAAGAGCCGATACAGACAAATGAATACATTCTCGAAGCTGTCAATTTTAGTGCAGAGAAAGTAAAAAAAAAAACAAAAAAAAAAAAAAAAAAAAAAAAAAAAAAAAAGAAAAAAAAAACGATCTCAAAAACGACAATAGCTACAGCGAAAAAGAATACATTCATGGAACCATTGTAATTTTACATAGAAGACAATGAAAAAAAAAAAAAAGATAAGAAATATGAGAAAAATAAATATTTCGCTATGTTTTTTAGTAGCAGCGGGACAATAGATATAGTAATAAGGGCGTCAGTATAGGTATAGGTAATAGAGGTAGTATAGCATGCTACGTATAGTATAAGGGTATGGCGTATATGTATAATATTACTAGGTAAGTGATATATATAACGGTAGATAAAGTAGTATAGATAAGATAGTATATACGAATAGTAGTAGGTAGTATATGAGGTATATATATGATAGTACATGATAATATATATAGAGGGGTTATATGATTATATATATGGGGAGAGTATGGAGGGGTAGATATATGTAATAGTAGTAAATAGTAATGTATAAATAATAGAGGATATGATATATATAGTAGAGTATATATATATATATGATATATGATATATAATTAATATGTTATAGGTATATATATATATATTAAATATAGTATATACTATATATATTATATCATACTATTGTAAAGTCATATACTACGGACAATGTAGGCGCCTCGAAGCCGACGGAGAACACAGCAGAGGGCGCACGTTTTCTATACCCAGGCGTAGAGAGGCGGAAGGAACCCCCGCGACACCAAATACCAAAGAGCGGTTCCGGAGACACTCCCCGGAGGGGGGAATTAGCTCCACACCACGTAGTTCCACCGAAAGCCGAGAGACCCGACTCTTGCCATCGTGCGGCAAAGAGTATAACCATCTCTCT
>JABUQX010106657.1:7500-47723 GCA_015478945.1 Trachelipus rathkii | reverse complement strand
ACGTTAGACTGGGGATTGGGTGGATTTTTCAATGTTTTACTTTTCGCCTCCTCCTTGAAAAGGGCTCAGCCCCGTTGTAATGGTGGTTGACTGTAATAAATAATCAAAAAAAAAAAATAGTAGAAATGTCAGCATAAAGGTGGAAAAAGTGAATTAATAATAATGATTTTAATTTCAGTGATTTGTGTATTACCAAATTTTCTCCATTACGCACCTGCTGACATGGAATTCCCTCCAAATGAATTAACCGCCAATCTAAAATTTAGTTATCCGTGTTTCCCCCAATAATACATTAAATAGTCCGCAAATTCCCTACTAGTTCATAATGATAAGGCCAAACGGGAAGAGAATAGAACAGGGTTAGTTAATGCTAGAAGGTTATTCATCTCTCTTACACTCACCTTCGGCAGAGCTGTTCTGAGATTTCGGTATCCTAGGTTTCAAAAAACCATAGTGTGGAGTCCGAATAGTTGGCCGACTTGAACGATTTATTGAACACAACAAGCTGTTCCGAGACTTCAGTCTCCCAAACTAATGACTTTAACTCTCCAGTTTACTTCATGGTGCACAAGATATTTATCTGTTCTAGCATTGATAAACAGAAGGCATGTCTATAAATCTTAAAAGTCCCACCTCAATTGTTGAAAGGTTCTTTAAACTAATCGAAACACGCCTTTTGCAGTTTTCTCATAAATAGTAGTTGTAGAAGGCCTTCGCATTCCCAGCTATGTCACTCGATTTGACTACGCTTCACATGATGTGTCAGCGAAAGATAGGCATATCGGTTAATAGTCTTTCTTCAATAGTCCTCCTAACATATATATATATATATATATATATATATTATATATATATATATATAGTAAAGTTATATATATAAGTATTATATATATATATATACTATATTATATATATATATATATATATATACTATATATACCGTATATATAATATATACCGGTATATATATATATAATATATATATTTATATAATTATATATATATATATTATATAATATATATATATAGTATTATACGCGTATATATATATATACGTAAAATGGGGGAAAAACCGGTTCAAAAAATCGCTGTTTTTTTTTTTTAATGAAAATCATTTGAAAATCAAAATTTTAAAGTTTATCTATATTTAATAGTTTTTTTCTCACAACATTTAGAGTTTCCTTAATGTTTTAGAATAATGAAAATAATAAAAATCTTGAAATGATATTTTTAAAAAAATTTTGAAAAAAATTTCCATTTTCAAAAAATTGAATTCCGGAAAAACCGGTCAGGCGTCGGGAAAAGCCGGTCATTAAATATTATTTCTTTTGTTCTTGTCCAAACTAATTATAATTATAATTTAAATGTTAAATAGAGTCTAATAATATTATAGAATTAATTTGGATTGAAAAACACAAGTCTTAAAAGTTATTTTTTTTGATTAACATATTGTAAAAATTAAACTTTTTACAAAATTTTGAATTTTTTTTGTCATTTTTTGTTTATACTAAATTAAGCATTTCGCTAAAAAAGCAATTATGACAATACTTATCAATAGTTTGTAGTAAAAAAAATAATATTTTCAATTTTTCTGTGTCGGCACTTTATATTACGATAGGCCTATGTACGCACATCTTCACGGGAACTTTTTGCCGAAAAATTTTTCACAATATTATAATTAAATTCATGAGCAATCAATGCTAATAATTTTTAAAATAATAATATTTGCACTTTTTAATAAAATAGGCTTTTTTTTTTTTTTTTTTTTTATTTTGTGAGTGAAAGTACGCATTTTTCATTTGTAACTTTTTTTTTTTTTCCCTTAACACTAGAATAGAGAAAGATGATGTATACGGCTAGGTGGAAAAATTAAACAAATGTCTTATAGTCTAGCATTTGCAGTAAAAATTAGAACAAAAATACTATTGAAAACTAACAGAAAAATAGAACATTTTGTGTACAGTTTATAATTGACGCGGCTTTTTCACCGCGAGCGACCGGTGACCGGTTTATTAAGCCGCCCGTAACATATGAAAAAACTTAATAAACTTTAAAAATAAAGCTTAATATTTTACAATTTTTTACATGGAAAATGTTAAAAATAGACTTCCCAATATGCATCTAACTCAAAATTCTGATATCTTAATTCTACAAGATTCACGAGGTCTTAGAATTTTTTTGCAAAAAAAAAAAAAAAAATTTTTCCAACTTTGGGAAATTTTTTTGGGCTAGTAGGTGATAAGTTATTTACTTAAATTTTATATATGGTTAAAATATAATCTATTTGCTACTTTAAAAAACTTTCTCTAAATTGAAATGATTTTTTAATTTAAAAAAATATTAACAATTTATTAAACTGACCGGTTTTTTCCCTCCGTGACCGGCTTTCCCCCATTTTACGGTATATATCCTCATCGCCACTACTACTCATGATGAACACAAAGATTTTAGAAATGGCACTGGACAGGTTAAAAGCTTTTAATTTGAAACTTAGAGCTGATAAGTGCCAAATTGGACAGTCCTTATGGGTTATCATATTCTAGGTTTGTGTAATGTGGTCTGAAAGGCTTCTATCGCCTACCTTAAATATGAGGATAAAACGCACTGCTATTATAAATATCACAAAAGCGCCAAGCTACCAAGATTTGCGTGTCTTCATAGGTAATCTAATTATTTTCGCTCACTTCTCTTCCTCGGTATTTCTGAAAAATTATTTCTCTACTCTTTCTTCTTCTCAAAAGCTGTGCATACTCTCAAGCAAGAAGTAAAAATGGATCCTAAGGCAGAAGCAAGCTTTTAATATGGCCAAATTGGCCATGTACCAAAATTGCTTATAGTGACCCAACCGCTTTTGGGTTTCCTTCATAATAATGTTTCGCCAAATAATCTGTTTTCACACTGATGCCTAGTCACACAGCCTTGGCTGGTGTAAATAGTTTCTAACAGAAAAAAAACAGTTCCGCTGGGATTTTTACCATTTATCGGTTGAAATCCGAACTGAAATTGCTATAACAGTATATCCTGCAAAGGAACTCCTTGCATTGGGTTAAAACAATTAAGCTTTTGCCCACTTCTGTAGAAAGCGAGAAAGGTACATGTTTTTTGTGACAATCTTTCAGTCACACAGTCGCTTAAGAAAATAAAAAAAAAAAAAAAAAAAAACTGACACTAATCACTTGCTAGCAAGGGAGCAAAGTAATACACTAACTTTTCGCTTGTCTGAGTATGATTCTTACTGTAACATCATCATTAAAATCAAGAAGAAAATATTCCTTTGCTAGATTTTCGAGAATAGAAATCCAGCTCTCAGAGAACCACTGAATGGCCATCGAATTTGCCCACTCCTTCCACTTCTGCAGAAAAAGTAAATATAGTTTCAGCAATAAGCTCTTCTCTCCAACTTGGAGATCAGATATCTGAAGCAGAAGTCATTCCAGAAGTATCCTGCGATGAAGTCTTGGTTTCACCAGATTTTCTACCCCAGCAGAATTCTTCAATAGAGGATGACGGTTATGCACTTGCATCAATTTTCAATATTTCCGCCAATGATGTATTTAAGCTTTTTCAGTGTAAGATTAACTACAAAGAACTGCAAGCAGAACAAGAAACTGATGTACAACTTCAGACGTATTTAAATAAAAAAAAAGACTCTACTATTATCAGAATGACTTGGTCTCCCTAGTCATTGATGAATCTATTCCACTTTCACCACGTGTCTTTGTTCCAGAATCCTTTATTCTTCCTGTTATTTCTTATTCTCACTCTTTAGGGCATTTTGGTGTTAAGAAAACTCTGGCATCCCTTAGAAAGCGCAGCGCATTGTATGGAAAAATATGCCAAAGTATGTAAAGCACTTTTCGCAAAATAAGCCCTCCATATGAATCTTATAGGCCAGTATCTGCCAAATGTCAATTTAGAAGGGTAGTATCTACTATTTTGCATCCTTGTCCGATATTGAACAATTCTTAAAATGTAATCAATGCAAAACTACGAATACCTTTAACATTGATTGATAGGTTTTCTCTTGCTATCTCTTTGCTTTCCCCATGAAAACGTAGAAACCTCTACCATAGTGGAGGTAATTACTTGAGAATTTCTACCCAAAGCTGGAGTGGTGGGAACTTACGTTTCTGATAGAGGAACACAGTTTACGTCGGACTTATTCAAGAGTGTGTGTGTGAAGACTTATGATTCCAGCCTAACCAAAACTCCGCCTATACCCCCCCTGCCAACCCAAAGAGCAATGAAACGCTCATCGATAACTCTCGTAGGACATTTTTGAAGATTCTTTCAAAGCCATGCTGTCATATGAGTTGGAAGATGGTATAAATATTATTGGCTAGTTTCCCCATTGAGCTATTGTGTCTGCGTACTGCCCCATTGAACTCTGAAGGCTTCAACAATTTTGACTACTATGGGAACAAAATCCCACTCTTCCCTGGAGCATTAATAGATCAGCTGGAAGTATTATTATTATTATTATTATTTTTTATTATTATTATTATTGATTATTTAATTTATTAATTATTATTATTATTATTATTATTATTATTAATTATATATTATTTTAATTTTAATTATTATTATTATTATTATTATTATTATTATTATTATTATTATTATTATTATTATTATTATTATTACTTATTAATTATTATTATTATTATTATTATTATTAAATTATTAATTTTATTAACAATATGTTTATGTTTCTTTATTTTTATGTTATTATGAGTTTTTCTGTTATTTTTATGACTTGCATGTGCGTATTTATTATTATTATTATTATTATTATTATTATTATTATTATTATTGATTATTATTATTATTATTATTATTATTATTATTATTATTATTATTATTATTATTATTTTATGCTTACTGTTTATGATTCGTTTGCGCTTCTGCATCTATCTTTTTTGGCTTACTCTCAGAGCCACCTGCTTTTCATGCAATCGGAAAAGAAAAGCAGTAGAAGAAATATGACGGAAGTCAAAAAAGAAAAGCCCAAGCGCTTACCACCCTCTCGCCCCCTCTGTAGCCATTAATTGCTAGTAAACTCGTGCACATCAGCAAAATCCACCCCTAAGAGGCTTCCCGGGACCACGACGGATCCTCACTATGGAAATCGTCAAAAAAAATATTTTATTTATTTCAGGTGTAATACATTCATCACAATTCAGTCGTCGTTACTATATGACGTTTCCTCTCTAAAATTCTCGGTTGCGTCCAAGGTACTTCTATTATATTCTCTTGTGATGAACGTTGACGGGTTCTTGAAGCTATTGTATCCTGTATACTTTCAGTAGTTGTTATAAGAGGAATAAGATTTCTGTTATCTTCCATCCTTTCCTGATCTGCCCATTGGACAGATTGTTCTATTTTTCCTTCCTCATTTCCGCCTTTTCTTCACACCACATCAACTCTCTAATACTACGTTTCATCTCTCATTTTATCACATTCTTCTCAAACACTTAACACGCCCATAATATTGTCCATTGAACACATTGAACTTTAGATCATACTTCTTATTACGACTCATAGTCTCAACTTACTATACAATAACCGGAACAACATGCTCTCATGTAAGACCCTAGCGCACACAAGACGTAGTCCCTTTACTTCACGGCAACAATTTAAATTGCACTTCCTGCCATTCACAAACTTTCCTACTACACTCTGCATCCAATCCCGTTCCCTTTTCTCATCCAAAACTATACGCCTATTAATAATTTAAAACTCAGACTTGTTCCGCAGCTACTCACCATCTACATAACTACACTGAGGACTGTCCTACTCACAACCATAACATTTTTACTCTTATCTACGTTTACTTTTTCAACCCTGCCTTTTACACAACCCCCTGCCAAATTCCTCTCTACCTATAATCTCAAACTCTCTTCAGATTCACCACACCAGTTGCGCTGGCTTAATAATAGTAGGGCACTCCTCCTCTCATCTCCATTCTCCCATCATTCTAACACCATTTTCCTGCCATCCACCCCAATCTCTATTCCTTTCATAACCCCATCCATATACAAATTGAATAACCAAGGAGACATAACACAACCGCTGTCTCACTTCCGCTATTATACTAAACGCAATCACCTTTGACACCAATTTATTCTACACACGCCCTCAACTATCCTCAATAATACTTTTGAAATTCCATTCAGAAGCCTTACCACCAACACCATATTCAACTAACACTCCCATAGAGCTTCCCTATTAACCGCTATCATCACGCCTGTTGCAAATCATAACACGCTAAATTACAAATTTATTCTTTCTTCTCACCGTATTTCTCAATCATTTTTGTTTTCAATGGAAAAAGATTTGATCCACACTCCTCTACCACCCCTTCTTAAATGCACCTTGTTCTTCACCAATCAGTCCTGTCACTCGACGCACTCTTTCGACCAAATTTACCAGCATATTATCTTCCCTACAACACTCAAATAAAACTTATTCCCCTATAAATTTCTACCAGTTCCCCATATCTTCTCCCTTTATCTCTCTTACCCTTATAAACTATTACTGCTCTCCTCCAATCCCTTGGAACTATACCGCTGCCCATAAATGCTTTATTTTACCAAACAAACCAACAACCTTTTTCCCCAAAATCTCAATCATCACCATCTCGCCTCCGTTCTTAGATCATTTCAACCAGTAATTTCATCTATACCATGCAGATTTACCATTCTTTCAACTTTCTCACTCTACGCATTACCTCCTCCTTGCTAATAACCTCAATGCCCCAAATACCTATTCCTTCTTGCACCATCAAACACCCACACAATCATTCACTATCACCTCTTTCATTACTGCCATTATTATGCCGCAGTATTTTTGGAAGTGTTCATTCCACACTCCCCTCGCATCCATTTCATCAGTTACAAAAGCACCATCCCTATTCATTATTCTAAGCAGGTACCCCTTATTCTAATTCTTAACCTTTCACGCTTCCTTCCAGAAGAGCTTCCTATTCCCTTGTAAGTCCCCATTCATCCTCCTTCCAAACTGTTCATTTACCTCTTCTTTTCTTCTATGTATGCACCTTTTAGTTAATTTCTTTTTTCCTCCTTATATAATGTCCAAGCATCTTTCTTTTGAAACTCTCATCATTTGCTTTTAGTACATTCAACCACGCTTCTTTTTTACTTTTAACCGCTTGCATCACCTCTTAATCACTATTAACATTCTTACTTCCTACTTTAGCACATCCACATACTTCTTTTGAACTGCTAACAATTGCTTCCTTCATTTGATCCCAGATTTGCTCAGTTTCAACTTGTTCACATTCAACTGATTTACTTGCGAGCGCTCTTACATACTTATACTTATTACCTTGCTCACCCTTAACTTCTCACTCTTAATTTTACCCACTTCCTCTCCATAATCACCTTCATCTCCATCCAAGCCCACTAACTTAATTTTTACATAGAACAACATAATGATCCGATAATCCCATTCCTAAATTCCTCACAGATTTAACATCCAACACGTACTTCAACATCTCCTTCTTCACCAACACAAAATCAATCATACTTTTCACTTCGATACCATCTCTACCTACACCAACTCTAGTATACTTATGGATACTCTTATGTTATTATTATTATTATTATTATTAGTATTATTGGCTAGATCTTCTCCCTATTGTGTTATTGTGTCTGCATACTTCCCCAAAGAACTCAGAAGGAATCACCCCTTCCACCTTAATGGGACAATATCCAACTCTCCCTGTGAGCGTTAATAGATCAGCTTGAGTCCTTCCCATGTCCCATGAAAACTTACTGTCCATATACTTTCATACCTGTAACATAAGCAATACCATTTACCTTTACAAGTTTCACCAATTTGGCAATGACATTCATTCAGCAATTGGACAATGGTCTGTTACCAAATTTATGTTTTAATTTGTAAATTTTATACTTATTTATTAATATTTATCAATAATACAGAAATGAACATTACAAAACATCAAATCCAATTATCTGATCATTTTAATTTTTTTTCCTCAAAATAGAATTTTAAAAAAGCCCAAATAAAACAAACTGGGCTGTTTTTTTTTGTGTCCAAACCCTGGTTTTATATATATATATATATATATAATATCATATATATATATATATTATATATATATATATTATATATAATTATAATATATATATATATATATATATATTAATTATATATATATATATATATATATATATATATATATATATATATATTATATATATTATATATATAATATATTTTAATTCGATTAGTCTTTTCTGTGTTTATTTTTTATATTTGACTCTTATTAATATACGAATTATAAAGATATGTTAAATATTCTAAGACAGGTTAGACAGCCAGATACTTCCTAATGTTGAAATAAAATTGGAAGAAAATGTAATTTCATTCACATGATCTTAATTCAATCCAATATTACAAATTAGTTTTATACTTTATTGCATACTATATATATTTATAAAATAATGAAACTTCAAAATATATTCTAATAATTTTATAACCAAAGTGGAAAATTTTTTACTTTTTTTATTAACTGAAAAGTTTATTTAGTAATTTTAATAATGAAATCTAGTTACTATCTTCTAGTCAATAAAATTTAATGATACATTCATTTGCACTTTTGCATTAAATTTTAAGAATTATTTTTTTTCACTCATTTATTTCAAATATTTAGAAGGTATATATATATATATATGTTAGGGAGCCTTCGGACCCCTACCTGGTGTTTAAGTGTTTATAGTTAGTATATGGTTATTTTGACTAAGAGCAGTATTTTGACTAAAAACATGGTCATTATTCTGCGAAATAATTTTTCATTTATTTACTTCAATTATTACCAACTTAAAATTCAGACAAATATACTAACTTTCGTTATCTTTCAGAACATAGAGATTAAATTGTTTCTTTGATATAGTTTTATGATTATATGTTTTGTGTGAAATCTTGTCAAAGTATAGTTTTGTTGAAATCACATTGTTGATCCAAATCTTATCTTATACTGAATATTCCTGATTGTGATTACCGATTTATGACGTCGTTTAACTCAGATCAAATCAATAGCTGTTCCAGGTGTGTTTAAAATTTATTCTCAAAGCTTATTAATTTGTTTATCTGTTAATATATTACCTGTTCAATTAATCACATAATTAATCGTAATTTAATATAAAGGAAGATACAATTTTAATACTTAGCTATAGTTTCCAGAGATTGTAATAGCGTCTGGTGGAAAGTCTCGCAATTCTACTATCATATTTGATTAAGAAAGAAAAACCCCATCCGAAAAGCTGTGTCTTTCAGGGTCAGTAAAATGTTTAATTAAATATAATTTCATAATTTAATAATTAAGAATAATATAGTAATTTAGAACATTATAGTAACATGAAACTTTTTCCACCCAGGTTTTTTTTCCGGTTTTGTTTTTCTCGTTTTTTTTGGTTTTGCTTGCTTGCTGCACCAACTTTTCATCGTGGCTAATTCAGCTTATTGCATCAGAGCTTTCTAACAATTCACCTACTTTACTCCTGGAACTGTTTCAGTTTTATTGATTTAAAAGCTAACTTATTGATAGAGACTCAATTTAAGCAACATTCGTGGAACATTCAAGTTATAAACTTTTCAATAACTTCCTTAATCTCAACTTAAATTGTTATAGAAGAAAAGAAACTTCGTTATAGTGACAGTGTAAATATTGTTAAACTAAGAATATATAATTGCCATATAATTAACATACGTTAATAATCAGAACTATAGATTTCCAAACTTTTAGTGAATCTTGATAAACGTGTGCACACTTAAAACTCTGAAAAACTTTCTATAGTGAAACTTAATTTTTAATTATAATTGGTGTTGAAATTAACTTTCAGTTAATTTGGTGTTTTTAAATCGCGGTAAAGGTTTTTCTGTTAATTTAATTTATATAACTTTTGTAATATAATTCTCTTGGGGATAAATATTCATATAGCCATATTACATCTTAGTATCATTTCGTTGAAGTTAGTATTTATTCATAGCCAGTACTTCATTGATTTCTTATACTAGCTGGAAACTCGATTGAGGTCCAGCATAGTTATTTATATTTCATTTCATCACATCATATCAAGGTACTTTATTAAAACAGTTTTATAGTCTTCTTTAAATAATCCTTCTTTTTATTTTATTTAATTCTATTCTGGGTTTTTGGTAAGTTTTACAATAAGTAATTCTTCTTGGTGTTTTAAACATTTGGTAAGTTATAAAGTAGACGAAGGTTACCAATCACGACCAATCAACTGCCTGTCAAAGCAAGCCAGGAAGTCCTCTCAAGTGAATCCGCTGTTGGACAAAGTCTGGTTCTTTCCTTTGACAGATACTCCCTCTTAATTGTGGTCTACGGTACCAAGTGATCTTCACCTTCGAGTAATTGGTTTCGTCGTTGTCGTTAGGAGGTGTGTAAATATTTGTTTATATTCTTTATTTTTACTTAGATATTTTAGTAACTTTTCTTAGAATTTCTCGGGGATTGACTGCGTCAGTTTCGCTCGTCAATCTCCGTAACATACACAAAAATAAAGTGGCGCCCGAACAGGGACTTCTTGTCCCTTGTTTTGCAGGCAGCCCGGTTGTGATTAACTTCACCTTGATCATCACAGCAGTTACACTTCGGATTCTGGTTAGTTGACTTCTTCTTCTTCAAGTTAGTAAGTTTACTTCTTGTTCTTTGTTTTCTAAACATATTCTCTTATAAAAAAAAAATGGCTTTTGGTGGTTTACCTGTATCATCCGGATTGAAAATGAGGGATGATGTAGACAAACAAGAGAAGCGTAATAGAAAATCAAACACTACTCCAATTCTGGGTAGGAATTTAAATTCGGTAGATGTACCTAAATCCGTACCAACTGGTTCACATAAAGCAGGGGTACAGGATACTCCAACTTTGACTAAAAGATCTGGATCAGATCCATATCTTTACTCTGACTCTGATTATATGTTAAATATGGCTGAAATAGATCCTTTAGATAGGGACGATGTATTACCTTTAGATTATTTGGGTAAACTCATGACAAAATGTAGTAAAGATAGAGACAAATTACAAGAGAGATTGGAACGCAGAGACCAATCTATTAGACCAAAGACTTTGATTGACTCTAATGTTGTTGACAAAAACGGAAAACTTTCATTGACAAATGTAGCACCGTCTAGTCGTGTAAATTCAGCGGAACATAAGCCTAGCTTGATACCGCGTTTAATTAAAAGACCTACTATGACTTCTAAAGAGACTGAAACACTTAGAGGTTCATACTCAGGACTTAGACCACGACATGACACTAGACAGACGAAAACACAAGTAGCTTTTAGAGACGTTGACTCATACGATGATGACCATAGTGACTTTAGTACATCCTCTAGACAAAGCGCAGGTGAGGAAATGTCGAATTCCTCACAGAATTATTCTAATTATTCTAATGTAAATATTAAATATTCCCCTAAATTAAATGTTGATCGTTATGAGGATCCTACAATGAATCCTAACCTAATACAACCTAACCTTAGACCGTCAGTACAATTGCAACCACCACAATTGTCCTATGGTAGATCCGCGGACTTTAACGATGATTCTTTGTATTCAGGTAGGGAAATAAAAATGCATTTAAACATGTTGACTGAAGCTATTACCATGCTAGCGCAGTTATTAAAGAACTCCCAGAGGTTAAAGGTAGTCGACCCTGGGAAGTATAAATATGAGACAGAACAGGATTTGTTAGTTTATTTATATGACTTTGAAGCATATTGTGGACTTCACTATCCAAATGCTCCACATCAATGGCTCAGACTATTAGGTAGGCAGTTAGAAGGTAAATTCTTAGAATTGTATAGGCTGATAGTGAAGGAAGATAGGGATTATTTCACAGTACGAGACGCTCTGGTTAGATGGTACCAGGACGAAGAGAAAAAGAAAAATGAATATAGATTACAGGCGTACCATGCAGCTCATAGGAATCGCGGAGAAAGTATAAGAATGTACGCACTGAGACTGGAAAGATTAGCACGGAAAGCTTATAAGGGGATAGACATGAGAAGGCATGACTCCTTACGAGCGGCGTTCTTATGTAGCTTACCACCTTACATTGAAAGAAGTGTTAGGCAGTACATTAAAATGACTGAATTAGATAATGGGAGACGTACACCATGGGAAAAAATTGTAGAGTATGCCGACTCATTAGAGAGCGACAACATAGCTTATCCTAATTCAATATCTAGGGGTTCATACCAACACGTTGAAGAAGAGCCTATAGAATTTAAAAGATCTTCAAAACAGAAAGAGGCCTTGAATGATACTTTTGACTCAGCAGTAATTCAGATAGACACGGTTTACCCTATGTGGACCGATGTATTGCAGAATCGAGGACCTCCTCAATATAGTAAAAATTCAAATAAGGGAAAGTTTTCTAATAGTAATAATGGTTCTCGGAATAATTCAAATAAAATCGTAGGTAGTAAGTATTACAGAGACCAACGTCGTAGTCCACCTCCTCGTACAAATGAAAGTATGCAAGGTAGAGGTCAAAGAGATGTTGAAAGAAGGAATAATGTTGTCGAACGTAGTGAAAATGTTGATCGTAGAGACCGAATGAATGATGTATGTGAGTATTGTGAAATCGCAGGCCATAGAATGAAAGACTGTTACAAGTTCTTAGGAATCTGCAGCTATTGCAGAAAGAAGGGACACAAAAGGATTGAATGTAGAGCGTATAGGTCTGCATCGTCGTCTCCCTGACGAAATCGTAGTTTTAGTTGTCCATTTTGTAAGGGACCTCATTCTGGTATGAGGTGTCCATCTAGAAATGAATATGAGAATGAGTATAGGAATGAATCTCGTGGAAATCAGGAAATTGAATGTGTACCCCTGACACCACCTCGTGGAAATGAAAGGAAAACGTTGTCAGGAGCAGTGAAGAAGGTTACGCGAAGTAGTTATAGTAATACAAGTAACGGATATGCTGAGGAAAAATCCAATAGAGAAGAAAGACCACAGAAATCACGTCCTTATCTTGATCCATGTGACAATTGTAACTTGTCACATTATGAAGGTCAGTGTTTAGGAATCACAGAGAAGAAAGAAGAGTATGTAAATAGGTCTTTAAACCCCCGTTCTCCCCGGAGTTGAGTCATCTCAAGGGGAGTAGCGTAGTCCAAGACTCACAAAATAATGATCTTTACACACAGGAAAGTATTGTTGATAATGACGAAGTTTCTAACGTTGATTATAGAGATGTAGATATAGATGTAGATGATGACATGGTAATTTCAATTAATTTATGTCAAGCTGACATCGAACCTCTGATGGTTTGTGTCACCATAGACGGACAGACATCACCTCGCTTTGATTGTCTCGTGGACAGCGGAGCTGGGATAAACTTAATTAGCTCTGAGGTAATTACAGTTTTAGATGAGGACAAGGTGATGTTACCTTCCGCTGAGGTAGGCGTAAAAGCCATTAGTGGATTCGGTAACAAGAAACGAATCCCGATTTCGCATTTTATTAATATACGGTTGAATTTTGAAACAGGATTTACAACTCAACCAGGAGCATTCTTCATAGTTCCTCATAAATACATGGAGGACCATGCGTTGATATTGGGTACTGCGGCGTTGCGGGACAATCATTTATTGCCCGATATGGCCCGTCATCAGTTGTTACACTTAGAGGGACGTAAAATACGGTTGTCGCTGAAGGATATAATGTAAATAGTAAAGATTTCTCACGAAACTGTACGGTACCTATGAAAAATATAACCGTCCTTTCTGACCATCACTTAGAGGAGATAGAAATCCTAGATGATCAGAAGAATGATCGAAATCTTAGGATAATTAGGAAAGGCTTAGAGAAACCAGATCAGGTATTGGATTGGAGATTAGTGTCCCAGCATTTCCGAACATTTAGAAACCAGATTGCATGTGAGGATGGAATATTATATTATAGATCTAAGGCCGGGAAGATGTTGTATTTAGTCTCCCAGGACCTTCTAGTACACATAGTTGTTAGTTTGCACGTATCATGCGCACACATTGGACGCAATAAGTTGTTGCAACTTATTTATAAAAAGTTTTGGAGCCCTAGAGTTAATCAAGTAGTCTCGGATGTAGTTAGGTGTTGTCCAGTGTGTCAAAGGCAGAAGACTTTTTCATCCAATGTAACACCTCCAATGTTGAAAATCTTAGCCACCGAGCCCTTTGATCTTTGCGCAATGGACTTGCTTCAATTCCCTAAAACTTTCAAGGGAAATAAATATTGTATAGTCCTCATAGATCATTTTTCAAAATGGGCCGCTGTCGTTCCTATCAGTGATAAGTCTAGTTTGACCGTGTCTACCAAATTTAAACAGCATATACTTCCTTTTCTTCCTAGGGTTCCCACTCGGCTTCTCACTGATAATGGAACAGAGTTCACATCGCATATCTTTCAGCAGGTGCTTGAGGATGCTAATATCAGGCATGTGAGAACATCACCACTTCACCCCTCAAGTAACGGCGTATGTGAACGTTTCAACCGCAGCTTGATACAAATACTGAAATGTCTGGTCTTGGAACAACCAGCAAATTGGGATGAGGAATTGGCTTCTTCAATCCTCATTTACAATAATACCTTGCACAGCTCATTGGATATGTCACCTTCGGACTTTTTATTGCAGAAAGCACACTCTCCGACCCATACGTTTCCCCAATATTGGAAGGAGGGGAGTGCCAATTTTAGACCTTTTAGGAAGGGACAGAAAGTAGCCCGTAAGGTAATTAGGACTGGCCCCAGCACTACTATGAAGTTTAAAAGCCGTTGGGAAGGGCCTTTTGTTGTGGAAGAGGTTAATGAAAATCGAGTAACTTATGTTGTTCGCCGATTTAATAATCCTACAGATCGGGCACAGAAAGTACACTTTTCACATTTGAGAGGATGGATAGATATCCCTCAGTATTTAAGAAGATATCTTAGTAGAAATAAGGATCTTAGTGATAGATTTTTCTCCGACGATGTTGACGAAGTAGATGACGATAAGTTAGTAGTAGATTCTGATAGTGTTTGTGAAGACGACTTAGACGTTACTAAAGATTCCGAATTGACTTTAGATACTTCTTTATTTGATCAGAGTTTAGATCCTATTGAAGAAGATGACGCAGACTTTGAAGGATTTTTGCATTTTAATTTCAATCCCATAGCTTTAGATGTATTTGCTCAATTACCAGATTTATCAAATAACATAGAAGTAGTTCAACAGGGGCATAGACGGGAAGACGGGATTGATATTGTAGAGGGGACTGATGAGTCATTGCAATCTCGAGTAAGTGGAAGACCCCCCGCGCAATTAACAACCCCTACACATGAATACTTCCAAATCACGGATGATCAAGTGGGTTTATGTTTTTCTGACAGGGGACCGGTTATAGACGAAATACCTGACATTCAGACTTCGGACGTTGGAAATATGGGAGAGGAAAATAGTTTGACTGCAGAGAATGACATACAAACGCCAGTGCTAGACTATCATGACATGTATCCCCATGATTATCCAACTTATTTTCAATACCCTTCTATATTAACTTCATCTATTTTAGAACCCAACATTGACACAGATAACTTAGACACTTTGACAAAAGATACTTCAACACAGACAGATCGTTCAGTAGTCGACCGTAGTACTCCTAACTCATTATGTACATATTTTAGGGATAGACCCTCCTCAAACTGGTCAGTTTCTATACAATTTAGTGAGAATATATCCGAGAGGGAGGTTACGGTTAACAGAACCTCACCTGGGTCGTCTATAGATTTTAGTGGGTCATCGCAATCTCAATTAACTGAATTTTATGGTTTTAGCCCACCGAATCAGGGGGGAATTAGGAGGTTGTCAGTAACTAATGAGGGGGAGTCTGTTGTAGTACCTATTTCAGATCGTTCGACTCAATCTTTTCAAGTGTTAGGTGAAGTAATTGGTGATGCTACTCAGGTTCAATTGTATGACTCAGATGTTTTTCTTGTTTCTTTGAATGCAGAGGAGTCCTCACGACTACCTCCGAGACCACATACACGCCGTATGGGTCCGGTCATTGAGTTGCCAAACGTAATGTCGACTCCGATAGAGTATTTAAGGTCTCACAGGAGAACCTAATCAAAGACTAATTATTTAATTAAAGTTTATTTATTTATAGACGCGTGACTGCGACTGATTATAACATTGACATCTTAATTATTGACTTTAATACTTTAATACATTTAGTTTTACTCAGACAAATTTGGAATTGGAAAATGATTCTGTTAACCTGTTACATGAACTGAAAAAAAAGTATTGTCCCCGCAAGAATAAGAAATATTTCGAAAAATCATTAATATAGATTTAGGTTGGCATATATTCAACGCTCATATTTACTTATTTACTGGTTTTATTTATTTTATTATTTATTACTTTTTCTTATTAATTATGATTAAAACATAGTATATAACAACAAAAATTACAGGTAATAATTGTTTTATTTATTTCTCGATAGTTCGCTTTACACCAGCGGGTGAAAGTATATGTGAAATTTGAAGTGGGTTCGTAAATTTTAATGCTATACATAAAATCGATGATGTTTGGTTTTCGTAGCTCTCTTGTTATGTCAATGTATTTGAAATACGTAGTTACATTGAATTAATTGCCGATATTTATGGGTTTAACACATTTTAGTCAATGTTGATTTGTAAATTAATTGATTTCATTTTATTTCATGTTTTAGGCGGAGGTATTATTCTTTCATTTAAATTAGTCATGGTATTATATTATTTTTATACGTCGTAGTATAAAATGGAAGGTTCTACTATATATATAAGTGTATAGCCCGGAACGACAATTTTCGGATTGCGTCACCAGGGTAGAGAAGTCATGGATTTATTTAAAGGATAAAATAAACGTTTAATTGTCAAGGTTATATTTGTTATTATTTTTGAGCATTTTTACTTTTATTGATTTCTTAAAAGTATTTTGTTTATAAAGTGAGTTTTCTTTTGTTGTTTATTTTGTTATTTATTTACCTATTTTATTTTAGTTCTTAGTTTATAGAAGACTGGCTTAGGTAGTTAGTAGTGATTTTTGGAAAATGCTGAACTTATATATATATTTGTTAAGGAAATTACTATTGGATTCATATTTTTTCTATATGAAGACATGGTTTTTTAGTACATTTGCCTTTATTAACCTAAACAATTTTTGTTGTTTCAAACCCATTTGATCTTAAGGCGGGCTTAATTACCTTAGCAGGCAGGGATAATGTATAGGGAAGCCTTCGGGACCCATCATACCTGGTGTTTAAGTGTTATAGTTAGTATATGGTTATTATGACTAAGAGCAGTATTTTGGCTAAAAAACATGGTCATTATTCTGCAATATATTTTTTCATTTATTAACTTCAGATATTACCATAACTACAAATTAGGCAAATATACTAACTTTCGTTATCTTTCAGAACATAGAGATTAAATTGTTTCTTGATATAGTTTTATGATTATATGTTTTGTGTGAAATCTTTTCAAAGTATAGTTTTGTTGAAATCACATTGTTGATCCAAATCATATACGGAATTCCTGATTGTGACTACCGATTTATGACGTTTAACTCAGATCAAATCAATAGCTGTTCCTCCAGGTGTGTTTAAAATTCATTCTCAGAAACCTTATTAATTTGTTTGTATGTTGTCATAAATTACCTGTTAAATTAATCACATAATTAATCGTAATTTAATATAAAGGAAGATACAATTTTAATACTTAGCTATAGTTTCCAGAGTTGTAATCACGTCTGGCGTGAAAGTTATATTCTACCATCAAAACTGATTAAGAAAGAAAAACCCCATCCGAAAAGCTGTGTCTTTCAGGGTCAGTAAAATGTTTAATTAAATATAATTTCATAATTTAATAATTAAGAATAATATAGTAACTTTAACTTTTTCCACCAGGGTTTTTTTTTTTCCTTTTTTTTTTTTTTGTTTTTGTTTTTCTCCTCTTTTTGTTGGTTTTGCTTGCTTGCTGCACCAACTTTTCATCGTGGTTAATTCAGTTTATTGCATCAGTGCTTTCTAACAATTCACCTACTTTACTCCTGGAACTGTTTCAGTTTTATTGATTTAAAAGCTAACTTATTGATAGAGACTCAATTTAAGCAACATTCGTGGAACATTCAAGTTATAAACTTTTCAATAACTTCCTTAATCTCAACTTAAATTGTTATATTAAGAAGAAAAGGAAACTTCGTATAGTGACAGTGTGTAAATATTGCTTAAACTCTTAATAAAATTTTGTTGAGAGTTGTAATAATGATTGCAAAGAAAAACTATAGATTTCCAAAACTTTTAGTGAATCTTGATAAACGTGTGCACACTTAAAACTCTGAAAAACTTTTTACTGTGAAAGTAATTTAATTATAATTTGTTTCGGGCTGTTGAAATTAACTTTCAGTTAATTTGGTGTTTTTAGATCGCTAAATCGCGGTAAAGGTTTTTTCTGTTAATTTAATTACATATAAACTTTTGCGAATATAATTCTTTGGGATAAATATTTCAATATAGCCAATTACATCTTAAGTATCATTTCGTTGAAGTTAGTATTATTTCATACCAGATACTTCATTGATTTTCTAATATTACTAGCAGAATGGAAAACTGTCGATATGAAGGATCCAGACATAGTATTTATAATATCAATATTCATACACATCATATCAAGGTTTACTTTATTAAAACCAGTTTTATAAATAGTCATTCATTTAAATACCTTTTATTTAATGTAATTCTATTTCTTGGAGTTTTGTAAGTTATTTACTAACAATAAGTAATTCTTCTTGGTGTTATTAAACATTTAGGTAAAGTTTATAAAGTAAGAACGAAGATACCAATCACGACCAATCAACTGCCTGTCAAAGCAAGCCAGGAAGTCCTCTCAAGTGAATCCGCTGTTGGACAAAGTCTGGTTCTTTCCTTTGACAGATACTTCCTCTTAATTGTGGTCTACGGTACCAAGTGATCTTCACCTTCGAGTAATTGGTTTCGTCATTGTCGTTGGGAGGTGTGTAAATATTTGTTTATATTCTTTATTTTTATTTAGATATTTTAGTAATTTTACTTAGAATTTCTCGGGGATTGACTGCGTCAGTTTCGCTCGTCAATCTCTGTTATATATATATATATATATATATATATATATATATTATATATTATATAATATTATACCCAATATATATATATATACATAATATATACTATCATATAATATATAGTATATATAGTTAATAAAATATAATAGAGTATATATATATAACTATATATTAATAAATAATAGTGAAAAATCTTCAATAAAATGCAACTAGGCGCTCACTAATAATGAAACATAAATAATATAGTTCTTATTAATTGCATATTAGTAATTTTATAAATATCTTCTCCAAATTGTTGAAAATAATAGCTAACACTTTTTTTTTTTTTTTTTTTTTTTTTTTGTGGGTTTTTTAATGGCAACCTTTGCTGAGGAGAGTCTGCAGCATGAAATAATGTTAGATAGTAGGTCACTGAAAAAAGTATCAGAGTTTAAATATTCAGGTTATATATGTTGGATGAAAAGGGAATGGATGATGCAGAATGAAGTAAGAAAGTTGAGGATGGTAGAAAGGTGGTTGGGGCAATTAAATCTTTGGTGAGTGCAAGAGAACCAAGTGTTGAGTGTGCTAAGTTCTTCTGCATGATGGTATGTTGTTACTAGTGTTAATGTATAGTAGTGAAAATAAAGTGTGAAATAAGAGGTTCAGTCTGTTCAGATGGATATAATGTTGGGGTCCTGTCCTGTTAGATGTGAGAATTGATCAAACAATGAATGAATGAATGAATGTATGAGGGAGTTGTTGTTGTGTGCTGTGATAAAAGAAGAAATGAATTTATTAAAGTGGTTTGGTCATTTGGAAAAGATGGATCAAAATGGATCATAGTCAATTGGTTAAGCGGTTGAAGAGTAGTAGTGAGTGTGTGTTGTGAGCCAACCAGCTGAGAGATGATAGAAAAAGTAATAATAGAGTGTCTGAAGGAAAGGAATGTGATTTAGTTCAAGCGAGAAGAATGGTGCATAATAGAATCGAATGGTGTGATTATCTGGGGAGCAGCATGTTTGTGGGCCTGGCCCAGGGGATGAATCATCATGACACTGATGAGATACCAAGTTGTGTTGTGAAGCTATAGGATGGATTCTGGCTGCAACACACCCACACTTAAGAGTATGAGAATATGGCATGAGCAGGGGCTTTCTTGGTCCACTTAGATTGTAATCTGTTTCCAGTGCATGTTTGCACACCCCCCCACCCCCACCCGCAATCTGTGGAGAGTCATGGATAGGCTGATGATGATGCATATGCCATAGGAGCAATGATATGCTTCCATGTTGACCTCAGAGGACTACTCTCTGAAAATTGGCACTTTAGTCCAAAGTTGGGGGGGGGCAATATCTGAAACTGTTAAAGAACTACAGATCCCCCAATAAACAAATCCACTATCGATCCTTCTCATATCAATATTACAGAGTGATAATTTCATAAAAATCAAACATGCGAGAGGAGTAATAGCGAAAAATATTCTCAAAATTTTACTCGATTATATGGAATGAACTCGCTAAAATAATAACAATAATAATAATAATAATAATAATAATAATAATAATAATAATAATAATAATAATAATCCATAAGAAATATTATATGGCATCTCAATATTATATAATATATAATATATATATATATATAATAATATATATATAGTATATATATTATATAAATATAAATAAATATATATAAAAATAAGATAGATATAAATAAATAATAAATAATATAATAATAAGTATATAATATATATATATAATAAAATATATATAAGTATATATACCTTAAATTATATTAAAATATTATATATATAATATAATATATATATATTATATATAATTAAAAAATATATAATATAATATATATATATATATATATATAATAGTAATAATAATATAAAGAATATATTATAATAATAAGTTAATATATAATATATAGATAATATATAAATTAAAAATAATATAATAATATATAATAATATATATATCAGGAGGCATAATACATAGGGTAGGCAGGGTAGGTAACTCCTACCCAATATTTCTGAAGAAGTCTTTTAAAAAATAAAAATTAAATGGTAAAACTTAACTTAAATTATAAAATTTATATAATTGAGAAAGTGAAAAAAAAAAAACTAATTATAAAAAAAAAAATTAAAAAAAGAGAAAAAAAAAACAAAAATAACCAAAAAATATTATTACTGCTCAAAAGATTTAAAAAAAAAAAACAATGTCAATTGTTATTAAATATTTAAATTAATTTGGAAAATTTTCGTTCCTACTCTGTTCTGTAAAGAGTCAATTCTATTTTAGGACGTATTTTTAGTATCATTTTTCTTATAGTATTATATTGGCCAGGCCAGCTAACATACCTGTGCTTGCCAGACTAAAAGAAGAAAAACATTGTACACACACACATATATATAATATAAAATAATAATATATATATTAAATATATAATATATATATATATATATAATATAGATATATAATATAAATATATAATAATATATACCGTTAAAACGGGGTTACTTGGATCATGAGTAATAACTATGGATACACTTGTTGACCAAATGTACACATTTTAGTTTGATAACCCTAACTATTTGGAAGTTAGTAAAAGGTGGTAATTTATACACACTTAACAAGAGAAAGTTTCGTTAAAAGAGCCGTCTTTTAATTAGAGGATATAATGAATGTAAAACACAAACCTTTACTATCCTGTTTTACATGCAAATGTGTAGTTTTTCATTTTTTCATTTTTCACACCCTGAAAAATATTAATACCCGTATTGTCGCGGTACAAGAAAAATATCTGACACCCCGCCCAAACATTTGAGAAATCTGAAAATGGCATTTTTGTCCTTCATATTTTGAACAACGAAAAAATTAACGGTTTTAATTTTTTTATAAGTTTTTTTAACGGCAGGCAATTTTGGAACACATTCAGTGGGTAACTTGGAACAGAAATGTTGACTGGAAACTTTTCGTTCTAACTTAATTATTTTTCTTTTTGAGACTATGCAAGACATTTTAATTTAAAACTTATCGTTAAATTAAAAATAGGAAAAGACGCGCAGAGAAGGAGAAATTTGGAAAGAAAAATGGAATGGAGAGAAGAAAGTAAGGAGGAGTCGGATTTGAAGCTGGCATCGGTGCTGCGGCTAATTGAGTAGTATTAAATATATTAAGTAAATTAATACAATATTGGCGTTGTCGCTTATATATGTATCAACGGTAGAATGGATGACGAATAGGAGATTCATTTACATAAATAAACGAGAATGTCATGCTACCCCCCGAGGGGGTCCTCCAACCAAAAGAACACAGGCATAGAATAGGACAGTTTTAGAGAAGTTATGTATGCTCCTAGATACGGTATTATACTCCTATAGTCCTTAATGGGTGTAACACTCGTCGTAAGAGGGGAATAAATACGTAATAAAGACCAGGTGATAAAACTGTCGAAGGAGACATTTGAACAGAGTTCCTAGAGAAGGAGAAAGGAGACTGAAAAGGAGACAGAATAACTTGCAATAGCAAGAAAAGTAGGATTTGGTTGACATATAATTTAAAATTAGATAACTCTAGAATCTAATTTTAGATAAATTTAAGTACTTACTGTCAAGAATGTTAGCCTTGAAATGGACCTCCCTGGATGATTTGAAACACCCGTGTTCCAAGATAACCCATCATCATGAGTTCTACCACCTACACACTACGGAAGCCTCGACTATGAAGAAAAAACAAGGCAGATGGGCAAAAATAAATAGCAGAGGTAAAATGGGAAGAAAACCAATTCAAAGTACTTTACTTCAATACTTTTACCTTACCGTTATTATTGTAATATGTATAATAGCATCATAAAAATTATTATTGAAATCTACAAAAAAAATTATTCAAGTTAGCAACACGTAATTTACGCTATATATATATTATATAATATATATACGACAAGTTTCTCTTACGTATCAAAAGCATTGCAACAGCAGTTTTAGCTTTAAAAATCTGTGCATTTGGTTATAAATAAATATTTCTCTATAATTACATTACCATATTCTTTATATAAACTTCACATATAATTGTCAAAATAAGAAAATCGTGGCAAATCATTTAAAAGTAGTTTTTTTCACTTCTTGAATAAAATCACTTTAAAAGCTTATCTAAGGAACAACAACTTAATCTTTAAATTCGTCAAGGCCTAACGTTTTTTTATTAAAACAACAGAATATCAAATAATGTTCAGAAAAGATTTCCTCTTGATTATTATTATGTATATATGTGATAATTATATGATTATTATTATTATTATTTATTTATTAATTTAGAACTATTATAATTAATTATATAATTAATAATAAATAATAAAATTAATAATAATAATAAATAATAATAAAGAATGAATAATAATAATCAATAATCATAATAAATAAAAATATTTTTAAATATTATATATGTTTTGTTTTCTTTTTATTATTATCTATTATTGTATTGATAATATTAATAATTATATATTATTATTATATATTATATATATATATATAAATATAAATATATATTATAATATAATGATATATATTATATAAATATATAGATAATATTATATATATAATAATATATATAATTATATTAATATATAAATATATAATAATAAAATATAGTATATAATATAATAATATAATATATAATATATATATATATATATTATATATATATATATATATATATATATATATATATAAGTATATATTAATATATATATATTATACCGGCTATATAGTATAATATATATATATAGTATATAAATAAAATATAAAATAATAAAATAATAGAAATACTATATAAAGATATAATATTATATAAAAAAAATTTAAAAATATATAATATATATAATGGAAAAAACATATAAATAATATAATATAATAAAAATAATATACTATAATAATATATATATATAGCTGCCTTACCCAATTATAAATCTATACGAAACCGATAAATGCCAGCATGAAATTATTATAAATAATAGTATATAATCTAATAAAACTGTGGATTAATGAAAAATAGAAAAGAAAAATGGACTAATATTAGATTGTGGTAAAATTTTACCATCCCTTCAGGGTTAAAGGGTTTGCAAATATCTTTTCACCTCTTAACTAGCCTATCGTTTTTAACATAGCCATCATTAGTAAACTAAATACACAGTATATTGCGAAGTAAATTTTTCATTTCTATTGTATTAAATTTGAGGATTTTCAGTATTTTGTAATGCATTTTGATGAAAAAGAAAAGCAAGAGAAACAGAATCAGTTATAGCTGTTTACCACCGAATTCGAGTATTAAAATGTAACTCTCACACTCTCCTATTTCTCAGACAGATTGTGACTTACTATTAATTAATAGAAAAAAATGTAATACAAGTATTTAAACGTGTTAAAAAAAATAAATTTGGGGTAAAAAAAAACATGTAAAACTTAAACTCACTAGCATTACTGCAGCATACATATTTTTTGGAAGTAAAACAATTATAACATTACATGTAACGCAGATAAATGACTCGAAAAACTTCGAGGATGAACATACAAGAAAAACAAATTAACATATTTAGAATCAGCGTATAAAAGGCCTTAATTTACGTAATTGTAAAAACAACCCATTCATAATGGGTTGTAAAAAAAAAATAATAAAAAAAAAAAAAAATTTAAAATAAATAAAAAAAAAAAATATATATATTATTAGCATTTGTTAACAACATCAATGTAATAAGCTTCTATACGCTGCATTTACCAAATATGTCAATATGGTTTCTTGGTAACTATCGTAAGTTCGAGATATTGCGAGGACGGACCTATTTAAATGTTAAAGTTGGAACAGATTGTTTTTACACGTATCATAATTAATCAAATATAATTATAGTGAACACGAGGGGAAGAGGTGAATGTATATATACAATAACAGGAGGATATTATATACTTAAAGATTTATATAAAAAGGGAAAATATATATATAAAAATTAAAAAAGAAAAAAGTATGATAATACATAGAAAATATAGTATAAAATATTAGTTACCAGTTTAACCCCCAAATGAGATATTACCAAGTTTTACCCCTACCCCGTATAATTACCCCAAAAGTGAAAACCAAACTTAATAACTTAAAAAATAATTATCACTAAATGCAATTACAATAACATGGAAACTCAATTAATATTAAACTTTCTATTAATGCTGTTAAGATGCGAAATGATGCGATCTTCTTCAGTGCTTAGAGATTGTGCAGACCTTAGCAAATTTTGTGAACAATTTTCAACAAAAATAAAATTTCAAATGGGGGAAATTTTAATTTGGAACCCATAAAAAAGAAATATACTCTTAATTTATTGGATTAATTAAAAAAATATATAAAATATGATATTTTTATCTAACAAAAAAACCTTTCCCCAATCACTAACGGTTGCATTATGAAAAAAAGAGCACATTTTCTAAACTTACCAGTTTTACCCACAGAAACCAGTTTTCCCCCATTTGGACGGTAAAATAAGTAATTAGTATAAATAATATAAATAAGTTATAATAAAGTAATATATATAATATGGATATATAATATAATATACATATTATAATATATATACTATATAATAATAAAATATATAATATAAATATAGGATAATATACAAATAAGTCAGGGTAGTAATATATATATATATATATATATATATATATATATATATATATATATATATATATATATATATATATATTATAAAAATAATAAAATATAGTAATATAATAAATAATATCTAATAAATCCTTTATATATATTGATATAATAATAATAAAATATATATTATTAGATATAATATTAATATATATAATATATAAATATATAGGGTGTTTCAAAAAGAATAATCCGATTTGAAAAGAATTTATTATATTAGGTTAGAGTGATATCGGTTTTTTTTGAAAAAAATTGAGCGTGTAGATTGGAAGAGAGCACTCTCGAGTAGCGAAAGGTGGCGCTAGTGCGCATCCCTCACCTGCCAGTTCAGTGTTTGTCAAGTTGGCATCCGCACCACAGAAATCGTTTTGTGAGATACGCTTCGCAAAGTGCGAGTCTGTGATGTCTGTTAGGTGTGATTTTCATCGACAATACCCTGGTGTTGCCCTGCCTACCGCAAAGAGCATTAGGCGATGGTATAAGCAATTTCAAGATACGGGTTGTCTGTGTAAAGGGAAATGACCTGACCATCCCCGCATGTCAGACGAAAATGTGGAACGCATTCGACAGACCTTCGCATGTAGTCCACAGAAATCAACTCAACATGCCAGTAGGGAACTCCACATTCCTGCTACATCTGTATGCCGTGTTTTGAGGTGACGTTTGCTTTTGAAACCATACAGGATACAAGTGCTGCAAGCCCTTCATACAGGTGACAAAGAACGACGTGTGGAGTTTTGTAAATTTATCATTGCGACTCTCATAAGATGACAATATTTAACATGTTTAGTGACGAGGCTACTTTTCATTTGAGTGGCAGGATCAACCGCCACAATGTTAGAATATGGGGTACGGAGAAGCAACATGAAATTGCAGAGCATGAAAGACTTGCCAAAGGTTGTTTTTTGTGGTTTCTCGGGAAAAGGTGTATGGACCGTATTTTTTCATAGAGGCCACCATTACAGGAACCACTTATCTCGATATGCTAGAAAACTGGCTCTTCCCACAGTTAGAAACCGACTCAGATGACTTCATTTTCCAGCAGGACGGGGCACCTGCACACTGGAGCCAGCAGAGTGCGGCCGCACCCTTACAATCAACAGGGTTGATCTAAAGAACTAGAGGGTAGTTATCTTTTGTTTGGTTTTAAGAAAAAATATTATGTTATAACTTATTTATTTTCTATTTAGTTGAGTGGACTCCTATATGATCGGAGTAGATATAATTCAGAGTGATTATATAACAATGTATAGCTCGTTGACACGCGCATGTGACAATAGATTGCATGTTGAAAGGTTAGAAAATACAGGCATCATAAATTAAGCAACGAAGTGAATGAAATTACCTATTTTGTTTTGTTACGTAAAATGAGTCATAAATCTTAATATGAGTTATATCAGATATGACTATAATTATTTGAGTCAAATGAGTTATTTGAGTTACCGTTATTTTGACTAAAGTTAGTGAATCATTGTGAGTTTTTATTTAATTTGTGGTATGGTATTTTCGGAAAATGCAATACAATTATTATGATTCAATTATATATTATTATTATTATTATTATTATTTAATTATTAACATAAATATCTTTTAATTATCAATTTTATATATGATGTTAATATCTTTATTTAAATAAAATTCTTATAGACCGTTAGTAAATTATTTTATATTATTATTTTATTATATACCAATATACAGGAACCAGTTACATCCCTCGATATGCTACGAAACTGGCTATTCTTGATTTATGCTATCTATTCCAAATGTTTTTAGATTATATAATCAAAGTTTATAATTAAGTACCGGCCAACTATAGACGGCAAAGTAATAATTATATTATGACCTTTCAATTTTTCTCACCAGCATATTGATTCATTCAAGTGTGTGTTCTAATCTCCTGATCACATCTGATATGACTTTATTATTCGTGAGCGGATTCTTTATTTATCTGATTGGAAATAAATTTTTACAGCTTGTATTTCTCATATAGAACTAAAATATTTATAGTTCCTTTGTTCATTTTTTTTTTAAGCTTCTCGTTCTCATTAAAAGGCCGTCCGTGGGGCTGAAAACGATCGATCAGTGGACGGAAAAGGATCTAGGTCGAGGGGAATTAACAAGAATAAAACTCTTTTCTCCCCGTGCTAGAATGAGGTTCGTGAGTTTATTATTGAATAATATTATATTATTATATTTTTTTAAATATGATTTTATTATTCATGCTTATTATTATTAAAATCTATGCTTCTTTGCTCTTTTTTATGGCCTTATTTAGCTAAAATATAATTTAATACAAATTTATTCGCTGCCTCCAGAGATCAAACCTTATTTATGGATCTCCGGTGTGTTGATGTCTAATTTCTTTTGGGTATTTTGTATAAAGAGTGTTCTATTGAGTGAGACATTTTTTTTAGTGCCCGGTGTTACGTTATTACCTTCCACTAAGACTTTTATACGAAGAACTGTGAAATATATACATTATTTTATATAGGCTAGATCCGTGGAGATTAGCAGTGGATGCTATTGGACTATGCTAGCCCATAAGGATTGGGATGTAGTGAGCGTACTCGGTTAGGCAGACACACGGTGTGGTGCATCCAATGGTGGAACGATATTGAGTATGACTGGTTTTGGTGTATTTTTGAATGTGAAAAATATTTAGAACTGTAACATTAATTTAGTTTTGTGTGTTGAATCTAGATACTTATTATCTAGAGTTCAGGTATCTTTCATTAGCATATCAATTGAAGAGATAGTTTTCATGAGAGTACAAAAGGTACGCTCTTATATTCAAAATATCGGATGTTTCCTCTTCTTGATTACACATATATATACCTACAAGTCGAAAAAAGCTTAGGATATCTATCCAGGTAAATTAATTTTAATTTATATATTGCGCTTATGATTATTGTATTATATTCATTTTTTTATTTTTAGTTTATATATTATTTATTTCAATTGATTTATTAATATATTATTTTATTGGTTATAAACATATAATTTTTTATACACTGTAGTGCACATTTAAATTAATTTATTATTTGAAAATTATTGTATATATTTTTAATTAAATTTAATTATAATTATAGAAATACTATTTAAAAATATATTATTTATGGAATTAATAGAAAATTATAAATTAATTTTATTAATTTAAGAAGTAAAATGTAATATTTGAAATTACAGAATGTATTTAAAACGAAAACGGATAAATTTATCTTATATTTATATTTTAATTATATTTTATATATATTATTTTTATTATATTGTGAATTTCTATAATATATATTTATATGTATAATAACACAGGTTTATTCTTCTACTATTTATATAAGCTTCGTGTTTTTTTCTGCCTGTACTATATACTATATATAATATTCACTGGCTTGAAAGTCTTAGTAAGTGACAGACTTATGTAGTATCTCAGTAATTAATATATATATAGACCTGGAACGGTGAGTGAATAATATCAGTGACTACGTATCTATATATATGGTCATTCGGAAGATAGATTTATATTATAATATTATTTATACAATATAATAAATAAAAAAGTAAGAACTAATAATATATTAGTGTGATCTAGCACAAATTGAAATGTAAATCTATTGAATAAATTTGGTTCGAAATAAGAACAGCAACACAAACGAGAAATAAATTGAAATTGTTATGAATTCTAGTATTACTTAACCAATCAGTGTCAACTTCATATAGAGAGAGAATCATTCAATCATTAATATAAAAAAAATAAACTGAACCATAGAAACAGTTAAAATTTAGAAAGAAAATGAATGCTATATTTATCCATACTTCAAGCTCAGACCTCTTTACCAACACATAGACGAAAATAAAAAAGAAAAACATTCAACTAATATGTAACAAAGAAAAGAAAACAGATGCCACAAGGTGTACTTAAAATAGAATTCAATCCTTATTTACAGCATAAATTGGAATGTGATCACTACTAAAATTATTATATTTGAATTATTTATTTTTTTTAATGAGATATTATAAAATAAGGTACTGCATTTTTTCTTTAAGGGTAATATATATAATGAGAATTTATATCTCATTTTTAATTATATATTAATAAGTCATTTTATGTTTATTATGTTGTGTTAACTGGGTATTTCAAAAATAGTATCGTGTCCCACATTTCCATTTTCACCAGTACGTATGTAAACACAAAGTATTACTGTGAGTGAGGACTTGTTGATGTGTGTTAAGTCAGTTGATTTATCAGCTTGTAGAATACACTAATTCTACGTGTTAAGTCTAGTCTATAATATTAGATATAAGAATAAAAATTTACATGACAGAATGATCTCTTCATACAAAGTAATTATCGTGATAAAAGACCAAATAAATAACGCTATGAACGGAAAATTTTTCTTATAGTTATAGTTAGATAATTATAATTAATATATCTATATATAAAATATTACTATATGAGTGATTATTTTCATGGTGACTCTAATATTCAAGTATTTATATATTGATGGGATTGATCAAAAACATTAAGTTTTCTTTTTCATTATGTACTCTGCGAGCACGCCTGTTCTTTTTGGGGTGTTTTACAAGTGTTTTATTCTTCCCGACTAGGTACAAATAAAATACGCTCGGACCCCTCTTATGAGCTACAATCGTTAGGAGATGGGGCTGTAATGTTCTGATGTGTTCAGCGAAGGCACTGATTATTCGAAACCCAAACCATGGAACAATTGACCCATTTTCATGCGCCACCAAATTTGTATTATAAATACCAAATGATCTTAAAACACTGAAAGGATTCTCTTTAAAACTAAAACTACAGACGTAAATGTGCTCTACGGTGGGAGCGGTGTCGATCCTACTCTTTCAAAGATTGCAAATTTGAAATATCTTTGGCTCCCTTTGATAACTGGTATCTTGCAGGTGGTTGTGTCGATTCCGCGCCACCCTAATGCTTTTTGCGCTGAAGTATAAATGATTACTCCGTTATAGAATGGTGAACTGACGTTTAAAGAATTGTTTCAGAGACGGCAATTTCACGTTTTAAGGTTTATTGAGTGTTATCAAAAGTATTCACACTAAATCATAGTCACAAAACATAACGGGTGCATCAATATTATTTAAAATAGTTGCTGTGCAAACATCGACATCGTTAGACATTATCCTAGTGCTGTTGCTCAGGGGTTGCTGAGTGGGAGGAGTAAAAAGTTGAGCTAATTACTTCACCAATCTATCTGAGTTGAAATCTTTTTCTTTGTCAGAACATAGCATATTTTTTTCGATGAGGTATCTTAACTACATCTGTGTTCTAAGGTTATCTTTCATTATATGGCAATTCTATGTGTATAAGATAGAATCTAGCTTGTTCAGCTCTCTTTTTTATCGGATGTGCCACTACGTTCTAGCATTGTGGTGGGCGTTGTCTGCTTTTTATTATAAAAGCTGCTATAAAATTACATATATATATATTTAGAAACTTTATTATTTAAAGTTTGTTAGTTTAAATATAATAGTTTGATCACCTATAATATACTAATATATATATAATATATAATATAATATTATATATATATATATATAATTATTATATTATATATAGCCGTATTACACGGGCAGAACCTATACTATACAGGAGGGGTTGTTGAATCACTGATACTAAAATTCTTTAATATAACGTTTCTAGTCTATCTTGACTCATCTTCAGGTATCTTAAGTGAGTGAGAGATTAAATTGAGTGGAACAACATATATATACTGTAATAGAAAAGATGGAAGAGAAAACTAGCCACAGAACAGAGGTAGGATGGAAAAGATGGAAATCACCTAGCAGAGAACTAAGTCTGGGTTATACATAATCTAACATAAACTACAAAACCTCATTTTCAAACTACTAATGTAGCAACGCCCTTTGTTAATGCAGGGCGTCGTAAGGTGGTGGTGCGCGAGTGGAAAGTTCCCTCAAGCACTTGCAGCTACGAATCCCTATGAATAAAGAGTTAAACGCACCTACAAATTTATACGACGTGCAACGCATAAAAGTATAGAATAGAGGTAGTCAGTGTGAACTTAGATAAGTTAAACAGGAACAGGTATAATAAGCCTTTTGCTCTATTGACTAAACTTTCTAAAAGCTTGTGTGACAACTAAGTAAGCCCCCCCCCTATCACTACCAGATATGAATAGGTCAGTTAACTTACCATAAAAGTATACGTACAGATGAGACCTTTGTAAGACTGGAGTAAATCTGAGTAGAGGAAAAAATGAGTCTTAAGTACCCTTATACAGTAAACTCCAAGTTATTTCATCGAGGTCGCATAAGCTAACACATCTGTGATGTGAGGTTTTCTACGACATTTTTTATGTTTATGTTAAGTGACTAAAGGATGTTTATTATCACTTTTAGAGTGTCTGAGCAGACAGAGCACGATAGATGGAAAACCTCTCGCCGATAAACACATATCTAAATGTTTAGGTGTACTTAGCCAGAAGAATGAGTATTATGTGAAAGTATCAAGTTGTGTAGTTTTTATAAAAAATTCTAAGAGAAATTCTCTCACAAGGTTGAGACGACCACAGAAATAGGACATTACACTATCAAGATCAGCGAAAGAATATGTATATAGAATAATTACTAAAGATATTAGACGCAAAGGATGATTAAGAAAATACAAGAAATACCAACACTAATATTCTAGACTAGTAAAAGATTTGAAGAGAACATACACATAGGAAATATATAAGATTGATAAAATATGAGTTCAGAGTCATCGAGAGAGCCCTAAAGACATACCTATAGTGAGTATAATAGAGAAATTCACGTAAAACACGATGAAGAAATGTTAGTGAAAGATCATTAATGAAAAAACGACGAAGATTATACCCAAGATAGAGAAAATAAGAATACCAGATAATATAAAAATAACTAGAGCGAGCACCATTAAAGAAAAAATAAGTTAAGTCGCGAGACAATCACTCCATCAAGAAAATCAGCAGCCGATATCGAGAGCGATTTGGAAAGTTTTAAAAGCATCGTCTAAAAGAAAAGAAGAGAGATATCCCCAGGGGAGCTTGGAGAGCAGTTGACAGAATGCGTGGACTACCGGAGGATAATAATATTACTTTAAGATAGAGAGATATCGCCTCGAGGCAAGAAAATACCAAAGAATATTAAAGGAAAATACCTCGAAGTCTCCCGTAGTTCATAAAAAAAAGTAGGAGGAAAGCCATCAAAAAAAATGTATATATGATAAAGTATATCGGCAGAGATAAATAGAGCACATACAGAATTCAAGAGAGATAGCCAGTACTGGTCGATAGGTCAAGGAGAAAATTGAGATAATTAGAAATCAATAAATACCAAATGTTTCTACAAGTGAACGTTTATAGAAGAAAGTGTTTCAAAGATACTTAATAGAGAAATCAAAGTTATAGCTAATAAAGGGCGATAAGTTAGGGAGAGATCAGACCGAGCGAGTTCGTCTTCTATTCGGATAAGTGGGTTAGGTAACAATGATCGAGCAGGCTATACAACACTATGAGTGGAAATGTGTATGTTAGTGTAGATGTAGCAAGTAAATTATGATATGATAGTAGAAGCAGAAAAGAGACGGCGGAATCACACTCGGTCAAAACATCTGGTAGAGAGGAGATTTGCGGGAATTTATAGACAGCCACCCGCCTTCTAACAGTTCATAGATTTCAAGAGCCATGCACCTGATGCACAAATGTACAATCACACGTAATATGTTTACTCGGCAATAGGCACTGATGAAGGAGGAGGCAAGAGGAATTATGGCTTCACAAGATAGTCTCAAAGTTGAATTTATTGGAAGGCACAATAGGAGGGTCATCAGTCAGCCTAAAAGATACAGTTATTACGTATTAGAACAAAGAACAGTGCTAGTAGAGAATAAGGAGGGATGCGATACGATAGATTCAAGGAGAAGTTGAAAATTAGTAGAGATGTGTTTGTGGGAGCAACGAATATCCGACAGAAAGCTCTCTGTCAGTAGTATAAGACCGAAGAGGTCAGCAGCATCTTATACAAGAGTTATAAAGACTAAGATATGTCCGTCATAATACATCAATCACGAGTAAGAGGTACACTGGACTGTTCGAAATTGAAAAAACTAAGTGAAGCGTGGAACGTCGGTAAATTAATAATACGGCTATGAACGTCTACCCATTAATTAAGGTTATTATACAATAAATACGCTGGCAACAGATTTCATGGAGAACTATAAGTGAGAATATATAACAGCAGTCGTGATATTGAGACGAGAGAATTCTCTCTCACCACCATGCACTCACGAATTAAGTGAACTAGTGTGTCTCTAGCTGATGTCCTTAGAAAAATTATGAAGAACCGATGAAGATAAATGGATTATTTGGAGAGGAAAAAGATTCTGAGTGGTGAAAGATGGTATGAGTGAGACTTGACACGATCACATAGAGGACACAAGAAAAAGAAAGATGTTTAGACAGCTAACCAAATAAGATTATTATATTGGTTTAGAGCGACAACTATCATCTATACATATCTCAAAAAAAATCACTGTCACTAAAGTTTGGTGCAATTTCATAGTTTATTGCTTAACGAGAGATAAGACGATTATGCACATAAGCAATGCTTGTACATCCACTCGGATCGCGAGATACAAAAGTACGATTCTTCTTTAGAGATAAAACGCTAGTGCGGCTAAAGCGATCGATGCTAGTTGATAGAAGTTTCGATAAAAGTATTAATATACCTATCTTCTCAATCAGAGTGAGTGAAAAAAGTTGATGTGTCTACATCTGTATATCTCGATCAGTGTCTCGGGACAAAGGTTTCGATATGCCTAACTCCATCGAGAAGAAAAGTTTTGGATAGGTGGTGTTTTAAAATTTATAAGAGAAGGGCTAGTGGTGAACACATTGAGGTTTTAAGCCTAAAGCGTTTCAGTTCAAGCAGAGTGGTGGGGTTGCAACAGGGTTTTCGAGTGCAGTAGATGTGTGTGTGTCTCTATACTTTACATCGACAATAGCTTTCAGATTTATCGTTGAGTAAACTATCTCAGAATGACTCGGTGATACAATACAACATAATTTATGTCAGTGAGAATATGGAACCTTCACTCCATGAACTGTTTGTGTACAATTTGAAATGGAGCTCACCTAAAAGAATGTAGGGGATTACACTTCAGAATTTTGCATGAAGAGAATTCTACTGTTTACAGCGTCATTATAATACGATCATTTGTGAGTAAGTTACTAGGAGGTAATGGATAGAGAATGAATAGAGTGGGTGGTACGCTTGCTATAAGAACAGTGTCAGTAGGATATGACATCAAGCATTACTTATAGTAGATGACTAGAGGAAGATATTTAGAGGACCTATCTAATGAACTTCAGAAGTTATGGAGAGAATATCTACCGTGAGACTAGATTACTACGAGAGTGTTATATAGGATGATGTTTATGTTACATAGGTTACACATATATTATAAACTTACCTACCCATTACATGATATATACTATACAGGAATTTAATATAAAATTATAGTGTTATAGTTGGATTATATTAAACTAGTTAGAACTCATTTTTTAGACCATCTGGTATCTCAGATAAGAGAAAATGTATGAGGCTATGAGTTAAGAGTAGTAGAGTATATTAGTAGTATACCACAGATGCAGAGTATAGAAGTTATAATATTAAGCACTTAGATTGTTTGGAAAGTCAATAGAAAGTATATATACACCAGCGTCCTTTGCAAATCTAAGTATCTATTATTTACATGCAGCAACTACAATCATAAAAAAAATAAAGATCGACAACAGCGTGTTATAAGGGCATAGAGATGGATGAGATAGGTTGGTGAGTATTAATGTGTTTATGGTGAGTGTGTCATATGGTGTCTCTTTGTGTTATAGGTCTGCTTGATGTAGTATTGTTAAATAGCTTCGAGATATATTATCTAAGAGCGCTTGATTAACTTATAGCTTTATTGTCTCTTGTTGCTCTAATATGAGTGTTATCAATAAAAATTTACCAAGTCAGAAATGTTTGAATGCAGAGTGGAAATCAAGATTATATAAATCCCGAGGAAAATCAGCCGCAAATTATGACGTGTATAGCACTCCAAAACCACTCTTAATAGTAGAAATGCGTACATAAAAAAAATGAAAGAAATACAAATGTTTTTAAGAGAGTTTAAATGTTCACTTAGAGCTAAAAACCACTTCGAGAGTTGAGAGGAATAAATTATAACTATTTTTTATCCTTGCCTTAAATTACTTATAAATAAACAGTAAAAGTTTTATAATTGATTTATTTAAATACTAAGGCTATCAATCATTATCGATAAATTATTTTATGTGTATTTACGCTGAAAAAATCTCAATCGAGTCGAACTTTTGTGTATGTGAATAATACTTGTGTTATATATAATTCTTTATTATGTAATATTATAAGAAAGTAGAAAATGAGAGAAAAAAAAAATAGAACTAAAAAAGGCATCGAAATCCATTATGTACTCTATATCTATATACTATCTGATCAAGGCGATATGAGAGTTTTATTTAGTTTGATATTTGTGTAGAATATATATCTCGCATTATTTTTCACCCAAGTATATGATAATAGTAGGACACACATATTCAACTTCTGAGAATATGCCTTAGTGATACTGATGACGGAACTCAAAGAAGAGATGGCTGATACCACCTGGCCGTTTGTCTCCGTATACCATTCACCAAGATAACTCGTCATATGGTACAAAGATACCAATAATATAAATATTCAGCATAGGTCAGATAAATATATAAATTTTATATTATTTTTTTTTAATAAAAATTTATATCTACCTCAAGAGTAGCATATCCTATTTTCTAAGATGGGAAAACCTTTATTCATAAAGAGCATATGTCGTATCTTTTGAAATTAATGTAAACGTTTATTTTTATATAATATAAATCAATATCTCAAATATAGGTATGTTATTATCATATCACAAGACCCCCGTTTTTTACACAACCTCTATAAAATACTGTATCAATAAGATAATATCGCTATGCTAAAGGAAATAATTACGATCTAATATTCGAAGACGCTCGTCGTTCTTTAAAAAATTTTGTAGCAACTCAGTAGTTTTTAACATATATTTGGTATGGATGTATATAGCTACATAGGCTCTATGGTCTTTATTTTCCCTACAAGATGATTATCCTATAATAGAAAAAGCTTTCTTATGAAAAGAAATAAAGTGTGTGTATATGTGAGGAGTGCAATATGTTATTATTTTATAATATATATATATCATCATAGATTCCCGGCTATTTACTCACTACATACTAGATACATGGTTTAATATATTATTAACTATACTAAAAATTATATATAATTACTTCACTCTTTATTATTATATCAGAAATACCGTATAGTCATAGTATATTAGTATTATCACAGAGTGAGAACATAATTACTAGGTATCTCATTATTATTTAATGATATAAATAATATTGGTTTATTTCTATATATATAATATATAATTCTTCTTGGTGAAGTATTATGAGATAATATGTGAGGGTATATGTTTTAATATAATATTTATACAACTAATAGCATTAATAACACTAAAATATCTGTATAAATATAGATAGTATATTTATGATATGATATTATGATATCTATAATTAATGCAATTTTGTAGAAGGTTATTCACTTACAAGACCAAGTTTAACTCTACTATATATATATACCATAGTGAGGCTAAATTAAATCATTATATATATACAGTAATTATGAAAGATTTTAAAGAATGTGCATTTTTAGAAGGAAAGGAGAAAATGATATAATTAAATATATAAGCAGTAAGAGAGAGAGAGAGAGACGAGGAGAGAGAGAGAAGAGAGAGGGAGAGAGAGAGAGAGAGAAGAAGAGAGAGATAGAGAGTAACGTAGTGAGAGAGAAAGAGTATGAAATGTGATGATTCTATTCTGGCTGTATCAACCATGACGGAAGTAGTAATATACAAGTGAAGATAGATGAATTGATCATGAAAAATATATCTAGAGATTAGACTAAAGATATATAATAATAAAGATAATAGCTGAGCAAACAACGTTTTCACTTAATACGATAATCTTATTAAGAAGAAAATTAAATATAGAAACAGTAAGAGAGAAGAGAGTAAGATTTAGTGTTGGAAAGCTCAAACATCTGATATTCAGAAATACATAAAAAAGATAATATAATATATTTAATATATAATATATATCCTTAAAAAATTAAACAATAAAATACAATTTAAACAAAGGGTATTGTAAAGAGTGGGGCAATTCGGTCCAGAATTTGGAGTACTCAAAATGCTAAGGTTTTATATTCTTGGTTGAGACTTAAAAATATTATTTTAAATTTCTTGGCTGGTCCTATATTGATAGTGTTTTTACACATTTGGGAACAAGAACTATGAATACTATAATTGTATAGGTATAATATTATTAATACAAACATAAACTGGAACGATATACTTTAGAGGGGCCACATCGTTGTTTTAGCAGATTATATGACATGTGGATTCAGACGAGAATTGCCCCACGATTTTGGGGGTTGGGGGGCAATCCTGACTAAGGTTCGACATTCCAACAGTACAGGACAGTGATTTTGATTTAGCCTTTTAAATCAATTCATTGGCTGGTCCTTATTAATATTGATAAACATATGATAAGTTATCATGATTTTCATTTTTATACATAATGGTATTATTAACCATAATATATATTTATCATCCATCCCTTTACATACGTAATAAGAATGTTCGATTAGTTTGCATTTGTTTTAGTGAAACCACAAAATCGTAAAAAAAATGCTCATGAACCAGACGTAAGGAATTTCCTAAATTATTAATTCTGTCTGGTTGCTATTCTTTTTATTCTATATTAACACAGAATTAGGAAATTCTTTACGTTTGTGGTGACATCTTTTTTTAAACGATTTTGAGCTGTTTTGACAAAAACAAAACGCTAAACGACTGTTTGACAAAAATGTAACGACATAAATCAAGGTTTTAGTCTTGATTTTAAACATAATGGTATTTAACATATTATATTATATTAAGAAATTTAGGGTATTTATGAAACTGTAATAATAATATGTTCGTGAATAGTTTGTATTCGTTTTTGTTACAAACGCAAAATCTGTATAAAAATTACTCACCATGTAATAGTAGAATTTCCTTCTTAATTCTTTATTTATTCTATATTACACATAATTAGGAAAAATTCTTTAGGTTTGGTGAGCGTTTTTTTTACGTATTTTGCTAGCGTTAACAATAAAGAGAACTGTAATGTTAAATTAATTTATATCTGTATGGATTGCTATTGTACTTTTTTATTTTTATATTCCAGAATTATAAGAGAAATATCTTTACTATTATGGGTAGCGTTTTACGAGATTTTAGGACGCTGTTAACTCAAACGAACGCTCAAACTCACTCAGTTTAGTATATTAATATTGTTTTCGTATATCATACTAAATTAGCTATTATAAATACGAAAATACGGTCTAAAGGCTTTGAGCAAATCATCATCAGGAATCCTATTTGTTATCAACAGCATAGTTTACTTATATTTTGCTATAAGTTAGAACATCTATTTGACTGACATAAATTGTACAATATATTTAATTAAGTGGACTATGTGGAAATACCTTTACCTTACCTTATCATTCTGTGAAAAGTGTAAAAATTATTTTAAACATTATATTTCAGACATCTAACTGTATAAATTAAAGTATTAAAAAATATTTAAATTAATGAATAATTTCAGTGTGGATTATTCAGAATTGCACCACGTCAAATTTTAAACCTGGACTCAGAATGCCTCACTATGTTAACAATTTATTTATAATAACAATTATATTATCTCTTGACTGAAATTATAGACTATCATTAAGGTTAATAACTTAATTTTCTTTTTAACTATATTCTATAGGTACCAATAATGTAGAAGTATGATAATCTATTTGACTGTATGATTCTAGCAATAAGGCCTAAAATTTACCTACTATACGATTTTTATAGTGCTAAGTATAATTATATATAAAAAAAAATATCACAAAAATAATGAGTAGGTCTATAAATGTAAAGGATTTCATAAAAAACCTCTATATACCTTATATATAAGTAACATAAAACTACACATTTATTTTATTAACTCAATACTATAATAGAAATATTATATTTTTATAATTGTAAAGCATGTGAGGGTGTACCTCAAATCACTTTTAGCATACATGGCCAATTTATTTTACACAGACGAAGTTCAGTCGCACATACTAACTCATATAGTCATAATAACATTTTTAAAATGACTTTATATTAAT
>JABUQX010106657.1:0-2500 GCA_015478945.1 Trachelipus rathkii | reverse complement strand
ATAATAAAGTTTGTATAGTCTTTCAAAAGCGTTAGTAACATTATTCTGAGACTCCCATTATATATATATATTATATATATATATAGTATTATATATATAATATTATTATATATTATATATTAATATTTAAATTATATTATATATATATTATATATATATTATATATATATATAATTATATATATATATATTAATAGTATAGTATATATATAATATTATATATATTATTTGATATATATATAATATAAGATATATATATATATATATATATATATTATATATATTATATTATATATATATTATATAATATATATATAATATAATATATATATCATATATAATATATATATATAATATATGATAATATAGTATAATAAATTATATTATATGATATATATAATTATATTTTTTATTATTTTATTTATTTATTATTGTTGTTTACACCAATTCACTTAATTTATTTTATTTAATTTTTTATTTATTAATTTTAACATTTTCATTAATCTGAGGTATTATTTTTTGGGGGTTGGTTAATCTTTTTTTTATATGATGTTTTTTTATTTTATATTTTTTTTTTTTTTTATTATTTATTTATTTAATATAGTATTATATACGCTATAACTATTGTAGGCATCAGCTGTATGTATATATATATTATTAATTTTTCACTGTTATTTATGTTATAGTGAGATATATAGATAAATATCGTATGATGTATGTGGCTTGTAATATCAATAAATATTACATTATATTAATATTCATAATGATATATATATTATATTTTATTAATTAATAATCAATAGATATAATATTAAATGTTTATATAAACATTATTTATTATGTTTGTATATATTATTGAGTTATTAACTTATTATAGTTACTATTTCAGATAAAATAAATTTTGAAACTAATGCAATTACATGATAGATATATTTATAAATAAATGTTTATTGAAATTTTTTTTTTTGCAACTATGAAATGAGAACCTATCCTCTAGTTATAGTGAATCATATTTAATTTATTATATATATATATATATATATAATAATAATATTATATATTATAATATTTATTAATATAATATTATATATTAATTTGTTATGTGAGATCATTATTCCTGTTTTAGAGTAATTTTTATTTAATTTTATTATATTATACTCATATATTATATCATGGCTATATATTATATATTATATATGCTAATAGTAGTGAAGGTAGAAGTGCAAGTATCCAAGATTGATTGTACAGTTACCATTGCTTTGCGAAGTAAATTTTCATAGGAGTCGTTACTTTATCCACTTGTTTTCTGTGGTTCTGACTATAGTAATTCGTCTCTGTCTTACTGAACATCAAACAACGTTTTAACCTTAATAACGTATACTGTTCGAACTTTTATGTCTTAGCCCTATCCACTAAACTAATTCACATTCGAGAGATGTATTTTAGCTTATTCTCTTCTGGGAACTTGTACATTTATCCATTACTGCAGCGCATTGGACGCGCTCTGGCTCACCTAGACTATTTCTGCACCTTTTTTTTTAATTGTTTTTCATTAAAGAATATTAACAGCCCTATTTTCCGATTTACATTCTACCTTTTAAACAGGGTAAATGGTTCTGACAATCAATAACCTAAATATTATATACTATATATTGTAATATATATATATTATACTATATATATATATATATAGTATCTATAATATTATATATATAATCATATATACTATATATATATATAATATTATAAATTATATATTATTAATATATATATATTATAAATTATCTATAACATTATATTATAATATATATATATATGATAGTTAGTATGTATTTAGAATATAATATATATATATATTTATATAGTAATAATATAACATATATATAATATTTATATAATATATATATTATAATATATAGTATATTATATATATATATATATTATATATATAATATATATAATATATATTATATATTTATATATAATATAATAAATATATATATTATATATAAATATATATAATAATATATATATATATAATATATATATATAGTGTTATAATTTTATATTACGTATTTATTATTATATATTATCTATATATATATATATATATATATTATATATAAAATACCGATATCATATAACATATAACTATAGTGGCTCAGGCACCGTCCCGAGAAGCATCATGTATCGTCACTAAAAACTATAAAAGCTACAGAAATAAATACAATTTTTGATTTCAGCAAGCAATTACAAGTGAATACCTTAATTTTTTTTTATTTATTAATATTATTAATAAAACTTAGAGATTATTAGTATATATATATATATAGTATATATATAGTATATATATATATATATATATATAGGTGTATTATATATATTAATTATATATTGATATATATATTATGATATATATATATATTATCATATAATGTTATATTTATATATATAATATTATATATATATATATATAATATATATATTATAAAGTATATATA
>JABUQX010106656.1:22500-27500 GCA_015478945.1 Trachelipus rathkii | reverse complement strand
CTTTAGGAAGAAAATGGATAGTATGTGTGGATAAATGGCAAGCAATGTGGTGGAATGAAGGTGAGATAAATGCTAAAGAGATTAAAAGACAACGAAATAAGGAAATTGTTGAGAAAAGAAAATAGAAGCCCAGAAAGGATTGTGTTCAAGCTCCGAGTAGGAAAAAAGTATGAAAGACTTGATCACGGTGTGCGGCATCAGTTGTATTGAATATGCAAGGAATGATTTTATAATATAAAAGGAAAGCCAAAACTAAACTAGGCTGTTATAAGGCGTCAAATGTTTGATTCTCTTCATTTTTGGAAAAGATGCACTGTCCAGCACGAATTAAACACGAGGATGTGAGAGGGATTGTTGTGAAACCAAAGCACATAAATAAAAGGTGGGCAATCTCTTTTCAACATACATTGAATGTAGATATGAAGACTAACTAAGATGAACACGATGAGAAGACGAAATAATTGAGGGTAAGCGATGAAGAGGAATTTATGAAATGAGAAGATGTGAGGAGACATTAATGAAATAATAAAGTGTGAGACCTAGAGAGAGGACAGAATCATCGTAAATGAAGAAAGAAGTGACAAAACTTTTGGAGGTAATTAATTTCTTAATAAAGTGAAATCAAAATCTGACAAGAACCATATATTGATTTTCTGATCCAAATGTTCGGGTGGCTGTTGAAACACTTCAGGAATGCGTCTAATTCAGTAGTGAAATGGTCAGAGATTTGGGCCAAAAAATAAATTTAGGTTAACAAAACCAACAATGTTTTCTTCACGAGATGTCTTCTAAATAATTCCTTTCAAAAGTAATGAACCAAATATTGGTTTCGCAAAAAAAAAAAAAAAAAAAAAAAAAAAAAGATGAAAAAAATAAATAGATTAGTTTTCATCAAAAGTAACTTCTGAAATGTATACATATTGGATATTTTCAAAGTAAAGCAGAGAAATTCATTGCCCTCTTAAATATATTTAGAAAAAATAAGAATTGACACAGAAAAAAAAGAACCCCAAGATTATGATTAACAAATTAGATGACGATTATTTATTATCACTAAATATTTAGATGTACGAGTATATAACCAAATCAAACGCTAACTTTGCATGGTTGAATTACTGAAAATAAAAGTAGCCAGCCCTCAACGTAAACCTATGTAAGAATATCGGATTAAGGAAGTCCAAGATCGAATAGATTTTGCCGCCGAAATTATGGAATGGTTGTTAGAAACGTTCCATTGGACTTACTTGTCAAAAGCCAAGAATTAAAAAATAAATATACGATATTGTTTATTCGGAGCCTTGGTTTCACTCTAAACTAAATAAGCTTAGAAGTTGCATGGCGTTAAGAGATATAGATTAACTTCAAAGTTTCTGAAATATATATATATATATAATATATATATATATTATATTATATATATATTATATATATATTATAATATATTATATAATATATAGATATATAATATATATATAATATATATATATATATATATAATATATATATAATAATAATATATACTATATAATATATTAGATATATATATATATATATATAATATATATATATATATTATATATATTATAATATATATATTAATTAATATATATATTATATATATCATTATTAATATATATATATATATATATATATCTATATATATATATATATATATATATCTATATAATATATTATATATATATTATGTTATATATATATTATATATATAATATATATATATATATATATATAGTATATATAGTATATATAATATATATATATATATATATATATATATATATAGTATAATATATATATATATATATATATATTTATACTATAATATAATTGAATCTGAAACTTACGTAATATATAATATATATATATATTATATATATATAATAATATATCATATATATATATATAGTATATATAGCTAACGAAAACATCGAAAATATATTTAATAATATAATATACGTTCCTATTTATTTGTATGAAAAGCTTGTTTTACATATATTTACCCAAATACTCTAATTTAAATCACATTTCCAATTCAGTAATTTCTATAGGCCTATCATTTTTGGTTAAAATAAGTGCTGTGTTTTATAGATAATTTTTAAAGCTTTTTTTTCTTTAATATAAATCTACACTTACTCCATTATGACATTATTTCAAATATTTTTGCTCATAAAATTTACTTAAAACGTATAACGTTATTATAAAATTAATATTCAATATCAGAACAATCAGACACATTTCATACCAAAATTTCAAACAAAACTGCCACCAAGCACACATTCGACATATTTACAGGGAATGAGAATAAAGTTTCATAATTTTCGATTATGGTGGACAGACTAGCCCCTCCCTATTATAATGATGTAAAAAAATGAGTCATTCGTGCGCCGGTGCAAAAGAAATTTATACTCTAAGATAAGAGTAGAAGCGAGAATTTCTAATGAATTCCATTATTATTATAGCTATTTATCGTTTCAGTTTGTATTTTCATTTTATTTAATGATGCAAAACAGCTTCTTTTTTTACTTTTATATAAAATTTTAATACTTAAAGTATACTTTCTACAATTAATCAAATTATTTAAAAACCTAAAACAAATACTTGAGTAGGAGCTACCTACGCTACCTACCCTATGTATACGCCCTGATACCTATAAATCCCCCTCAAGTATACATCTATATATATATATATAATACGGTATATAATATATTATAGTATTATATATTATATTAATATATATATATATATATTAATTATATTATAATATTATATATATATATATATTACAATATATCCACTTCACCTTCTTTCCATAAGACTGGGGGTAAGGCTGTTATATGACACACGGAAAAGAAAAGTAGTAAAAGAATAAACGCAATCGGAAAGAAAGCCAACACTTACCGCCCTTAATACCCTTTAATTTGAGAACTCGCGCAAAGACCTCACTTCTATCTTTGTCAATTGTAGGTTTAACCCCTTTGGACCAGGTGTGCACAAAATAATATCCAGTCACGAAAACCCCGCCATTATAACTCCTATATCCACCTCTTCTTCACTCCCTGCAATCATAACATTCCTCATCTTTAGTATTCTTTTACTGACTCAATCCACATCTTTCTCTTCGGTCTCCCAGCCGGTCGATTCCAAGCAACTCAATACCACTTAAGCAATCGACTATCATCCATCCTTTCCAAGTGTTTCAAACAATCTCAACACTTCCTTTATTCTTTATTACTCCTCTCTTCACACCACACAATCTCAACCTAATGTCGTTCATTTCCTACATCTTCAAATCATTCTTCTCATAAATAATACACCCTAAGATTTCCATGCTGAAATATATATGTACATTTAATCCATGACCTCTTACTTCACTAACCATAGTTATCACTACGTAATATATTACACAAGTAACAACATACCCTCATGTAAGACTCAGCGCACTCAAGATTGAGTCCCTTTGCATCCACTAAAGATTTAATTGCAACAGCCACTTTCCTACCATTCACAACTTTCCTAATACTCTCTGCATCATCCGTTCCCTTTTTCATTCAACATATATCTTCTAAATAATTTAAATACAGCATTTGTTCAGTTGAACGATATTAATACTTACGTACAGCTTAATTCTAACCATTTAAAAAAAAAAACCCTTTTTTTTCTTTTTTTTTTTATTATTTTACCCAAAATTTTTTTATTTTCAAACAAACCTTCTTGTTAAACACCCTGCCAAAACCCTCAACATATCCTTTAAAACTCTCTTCAGACTCGCACACAAAACCAATATCCCATGATATAGTAGGCACCTTCCGCTTTCTTCACTATCTATCACTCTATCATCTTCCCCTACTACTCCCACCTTTAATTCTTTCCTAACCCCATCCATACATTGAAAACAAGGACCTCAATCCCTGCTCAACTCCCCCCCAGCCGCGCTATTAATCTATGTAAACCAATCAATTTCATCCGCTTATTTTCAAAAGCTTCACTATTCGCATACATACTTTGATCCATTTCAAAGCCTACACAACACACAAATCGAGTTAGCACCTGCAGAGAACTTCCTATTAATCATGTCATACGCCTGTTTCAACTTGTTCACATTCAACTGATTTATTTGCAAGCCCTCTTAAATAGCTTATCCTTATTTACCTTATTCACTTAACTTATCACTCTTAATTCTACCCATTTCCTTCCTTATACCTTCCTCTCAATCCAAGACCCATTAATTTTACATAAAAATAACATAATGATCCTACTCTTCCTAACCCTCTCACTGATTTTACATCCAACACATTACATCAAATCCATACAACACAAATCAAATCATATTTTTTGCCTCCGATCACCATCTCTACCTAATTCCAACTCTTGTTAAATTTATATTACCTCTGTGTTAAAGGATAAGTCATACTTAACACACACATTACCTCTCTCTCACCAGCGATCAGTCACTTACTACCCATTCTCATTTTTTCCGACACCCCAACCACCTGTTATACCATCCCTTTTCTGATCGCCTATCCAACCAATTTAGGTCACCTAACACAATCAGTCTGAAGCTCTTACCTTTTAAAAACTATATTTTTATATATACCCAGAAAATCGCAATTCTCAAAATTACCCTCAGATAGACCATGTGTCACAACCACAACATTTACCTGACCTTTTTAAGTTTAAATCTTAACCATTAGAATTCTAGTACTCATATATAAAATACACCATAACTCTGTGCCATAGGTTGCTTATCAAAATTATACCTCCTTCTCTCCCCTCTCATCTCTTTCCACCCACCGCCATACACATTCACACCACACATCATTTTCACCGTTCCTTTATTTTTATTCAGTCACAGCCGAACAAATCGAATGTACCTTTCTAAAATACATCATCTACTCTCTCCTCTTCTCCTCACCATTAATTCCCCTGACATTCCATGTACCCATATAAAGATAGAGGTCGCTTACCGATCATGACCTTCT
>JABUQX010106656.1:5000-17500 GCA_015478945.1 Trachelipus rathkii | reverse complement strand
AAAAAACAATAGCATATTTATTTTCTTATTATTTATCTTATTTATTTTTCATTCCTAACTAAAATTCTTTACCAAGATTCCAAAAACTGTATCCTTTCTCGCTGAAGCTATTTTGTCTTTTGAGCATACTGATTTTTTTTTTTTTTCATTCTTTTTACATTTCCGCACATAAATGCCTACCAGATATCCAACAATTTTCCTATTTCCCTGTATCTCATTGCTCACGTCTTGAGATAATGATTGTCAGTTCCTTAAACCAAAAGTCTGTAGGTTTATAACCAATCTATAACCCATATACATTAATTACATATATATATATATATACTATTACTATACTATAATAGTATACTAATATATATACTTATCGTATTATATATTACTATATATAATATATAATATATATATATATATATATATATAATACTTATATATTATACATATATATATATCATATATATATATATAATAATATCTATATTATCACTACTACTGATACTATCATGATATCATATATTTAATAATATTATAATATATAAAGTATTATAATATATATATAACCTATAATTCCTGATGTATTTTATTCCAAGAATTTTGTGGTCACCTTACTAGGTAGTTCAATTATTAAGTTAATTATTAAAATTCGCTCTTTATGCTGCGCTTTATTGAGATATACTGCTTGTTAGAAAGGTTATTCTATATTTAAGGACTGTATTTATAATAATAGCTTATATAAATAACTGTTGTTCAAATAACTAATAAAAACTTTCTATATTTTGAACTATACTGACCTTAACTATTATTTATCTTCTATTAGTTCAAGCTATTAATAATTCTCACTAGGACCTTCTCACTTAAGAGATCTTACTCGATAATAGTAATAATATAATACTAATATAATAATAAATCATTATAGATAATAAATAAGAATCATAGTGATTACGCATATAATAGAATAAATAATATAGAGAATATATTGAGAAAAGATATAGACAAATGAAAGAAGAAAAGAATATGAAAGAGATGATAATATAAATATTTATAATATAAAGAGATAAACTGTGTCATTACACAATGCGAATTTATACTCCTTAGTTAATTGTGTAATTACTCATTAAAGGCTTTTCAGTCGAAGAAGATATATTGATAGTTAAGATATACAAGAAAAAATATTGACAGATATTGTAATGGGGTATTCAGAGAATCCTGGGCACCTCACATGACGGTAGGTGAGAGAATGTAGGGCGACACTCGTAAGTCCCCCAATATCTTATAGGAAACTGTCACCGTAACAGAACCGTAACTCTTCTGCATCCTCGCAAGGGAGTCATCTAGAAGCTCGATCGCTTTGTGCGTTATAACGGCATGATTAGGATTATTCTTTTTATAAGTTTATGAAAAGTAACAGAGTTAAATAATAATATTTACACAACAATTATAGCACTGGTTTTAAAACTGTTTACATTCTAATTTCACTATTGCATACAACTGCAAATACTCCATATGTTGAGAATTGTCTATAACCGGAGCGTCATGTTGTAGCAAACGCCAAATACAGTGAGATGAAAAGGAAGTGCGCGGAGGAGTGCATATATTGAACAGATTCTGCCTGCCCTGTTGAAACGGATTCCTTAATGCATAGCATTATCAGTCCCTCTCAGTCTCCGCTCACGCATCTCAGGGCAGCTCAGTCCGTGGTATAACGAATCGAAGACTGCAAGCGCCTAGGCTGCTGTCAAGTTCAGGAGAGACATCATTCTGTATATTGCTTAAGAATATGTATTGCAAGTTAACTCGAGTTTCATATAGAGTACGCTCTAAATTATAGAAGAAAAATATTAAGTATGTATTAGAGACTTATGATAATAGATAATAAGTCACAAAAATAAATATAATATCTTATTAAACACTCACGTCTGATTTCCGTTCTCCTTAATGAGAGAATTATTTGCATCGGTGAATTCCATCGAAATTAATATGAAGAGACTCTAATTGCATGTTTTTTCTAGTAATCATAAGATTGTATGGTTTAAGAACTTCTGTTGTTACATGTATTTGAAAACACATACATATATTCTCCTTCTAACCTTTTACCCTACCTCTAGAGCAAATTTGAGATTTATTTTGCTGGTGAGGATATTAGGATTATTTAAATATTAATATATACCTGTATTAAATCACTTGACTATTTGCTATCATAATTATAATTAAGATTTTACTTTAAATGTTTTTTAAATTAAATGTTTATGACACAAAAATTTGAAGTAAATTAATTTTACTTGTCTCTATTTATTTTAATATCAGTTTGGTTTTATAGTAGACTTTCTTGCTGTTGAAAAAATATATATTGCTTTAAGGCAACAGCTCGAAAACGTAAATTATTTAGCACTTGAATATTATTTTAAGGTCAATTTGAGAAGTTAAATGTTAGAATTAAGAATAATATAGCTTTCGATATCATTTTTGTAGCATTATGCTATTTTTAACTATATATGTTAAACTAAGGGAAGTATTTCTTTTATATTATTAAACATTAGTTCTAAGTTAGGCCAAAGTATTATTGCACATTATTAAGATAGAGAATTCGTTCTAAGAAAGCTTTATATGTGAGTAAAGGTCTCTTTTCCAAGCTGGTTAATATTATTATCACTTTATAACCTATGGTCACACTCTCTTTCTATATATCTTACGTGCTTTCAGCTCGAGTGTAGCTCGTTTAAGCACCGATATAGTTTTCCTATTCTTTTCTGTTTAATAATTAAGAACAAATTTCGATAAAGCCTTCATAGCTCCGCTTATAACCTAATTTATTTTAAAGTTTGAGCAGAGCTCTCCTGCAGTAACGAGCATTATTATATGTTATGTCTCCAGAAAATTATAAGATCATAGCTAACTAATATAGTATCATAACATTAAGACTCTATATCAAAAAATAAAAAGGATGGCAACATCTAAGTTTTTAATCTTGGGAAAACATATAATGTTAAAATGGGAGATCCTAAAAATAGTTTTGAATAAGTATATTTCACACCTGGCGGACTGAGTTATTGATAAAGCTGAATTTTTTTTTCCTGATGCAATAATATATATATAATTAGTCTGATAGAATATGTTCACTGTAGTTCTCGCGAATTCTATTTCCACCCGCAGCGAGGTGTCATCTTCTCAGATGTGTCGTGAAGTGTGCACATTCAGAATTTATCCTCTAAATAATTATAATAGATTATAATAATATAATTACTCTTTATTCCCAGTTTCAGTATCTGATTTTGTGTCTTCTCATATATGTCAATACTTCTAGGCGGGAACTGTAGAACCAGTTCTTCTCCTCTCTATACAAATTTTCTCAGAATTAAAGTTCCTACATACTACTAAATAACTAATCATTAATTTTATTTCCTGTAACTCTCACCTCTCTCTCTCATAATATATATATATATATGAATATAAATATAATATAATTATATATTATTTATTTTAAATAATTAATATATTATAAATATTATATAGAAAAGTATAACATTATATATATTAATAAATATATAGTAATATATATGATTATATATATATATTATATATATAATATATATATATTTATAATATATATATATATATTTATATTATATTAATATAATATAATATATATAATATTATATATATTTAATATATATAATATAATATATATTATATTATATATATATATATATATAGTAAATATATAATATTAATAAGAGTGAGAGTAGAGAGAGTAGATGAAGGGGAGAAGAAGTGAGAGATGAGGTATATAGCTGAATATTATTTATATATATATTATTAATATATATTATATATTATATAAAATATTATATTTTATATATATATATATAATATTTATATATATTTATATATTTATAATATATATATATAATATAATTTTGAAGTACGAAACAATTTTATATACCATATGAAATAATATGGAATACTTTAAATAATATAGTTGTTCTCTAGAAGTAAAAATAGCGAGTATTACTGTATATTTTTACTATTGCAATCCGAGCGGAGATGTGTCACCAGTGAGTGTGTTAAATAAAGTAAGTTGGAACAAAAATGAATTTAATGTTTACCGATCTGCTATTATTTTTACTCACACTTTTTGAACTCTAAGTAATTACATTATATAATTCCCTTTAAACTTTCGATCATTTTTGCAATTTTAAATTTAATTTTTCAAACATTTCATTCGCAAATATATATATATATAATATTATATATATATAATATTAATATATATATATATATATTAATTATATTATAAATGTATGGAAAGAGTTATCTCACAGTTTGAATATAATATAATATGCTTAAAATATCTACAAAGTAGCAATGAAGGTTGAAGTTGGTAAAAATTGAAAGAAATTCCATTACGTTAAACACATTACTTGAATGAGATATGAAATTAATTTAAAAATTATTTTAATATATATATTAATAATAACTTAAGGTACTTATATTATTTTTAATTTTTTTTCGAATCGGCTATAAAAATTATTTCACTTTTAATTTAAAAATCAATTTTCTACTTTATGTATATTTGCTCATTTCTCTTCAATTATTATCAGAACATATACATTTCTTATTATACAACTATATCTTTAATCATTTTACTCTGAAATATTACTCTTTTCTTGGTGAGTTAATTATTTTTTATTCTATTCAATATATTAATAGAAATTGTAATTTGAATTATTTAGTTAGTATGTTTTACTCTAATACTTACTTAACTTATAACTACTACTTCATATCTACTATATATACTTCTTACCGAACTACTTACTACTTATAACTACTACTTATACTTTAACTAATACTACATATAACTCATACTATCATTAACCACTAATTAAATAATAATTAATAATTAATATAAATTAATTATAATAAATAATAATTTTAATAAGTAAATAAATTTAATATAATATAATAATTATATATAGTAAGTATATATATATAATATATAATAATAATAATATATTTAAATAATTAAATTAATATTATAATTAAATTAATTAAATAATTATAAATATATACATATGCATTGTTCATAATTTCACGTCAAAACGATTTATATTAATGGGAATAATAATATAATATACGTATATCGATAATTTAAATTAATATATCTCTGGCATTAGTCGCCGGCGAATAATACATCTTATCAAATATACTTAATAAATTAATTAATAGCTGTCAATCGTAGCAACGAAATTTTTTTAAAATAGATCTTGAACAATAATAAGTACATAATGATCAGCATTAAATTAATACAATTGCAATTAATATATTTCCTTAATGCTAGTGACTCAATTATAACGTGATTTCGAGCTATGAGAAATTTTTTATAAAATTATATAATTATAAGTAGAAAATCCATAAATAACTCCGATACTCAACTTAATGAATTGGAATTCAAGATCATTATCCGCACCAAACGAGTAACGCTCCTAAATAATTATATGGATATTGGCAATAATATACGTTACGATAATAATAATGAATATAATATAATTAATAATAATGTAAGTCTTAATATGTCTGTTCCGTCCATTGTGATAAATTAAATAAATTATATTTAAATCAGTTATCTATATAGTTCTATAAAATAACATTTATACGAAATAAATGATGATTGATATATATAGCTTAATAAAGAAGTAAAATAAGATGCTATAAACACTTGTTATATAAACACTAAATTAAATGCACTCAAGATTTTATCAAAATATACTAATTGATGATTGATACTGTAATTTAATTATATTTATTTAAATGGAAACAAATATTATATATAATATATAATAATGATACGAATAATAATATATGTTTTAGTATTTGTGAAGACAAACTTTGTAAGTAAAAATAAATTTAATTTAAAATTACTAATTTCTAATTCCATAAATTAATAATACTGTAAATAACCAATTAGATCTACTAAGTAAATAATTAAATATATTTGTAATAATAATAAAATTAATATATTAATAATTAATATAATACATACATATTAAAATTAAATAATATAATATAATATATAATTATAATATATTAATAAATAATATAATTTAATAATATAATAATAAATTAATTAATAATAATTATTGATAATATTATAAATATAATAAATAAATATTTAATAATTATATAATATATAATATAATATATATATATACTTATATACATAATAAATAATTAAATGAATTATATACTATAAAAAATTATATATTATTAATATAATAAATAATATTAATAACCTAATTAATAATATATAAATATTAATTTATATAATTAATAATAACATAATAATTAATTATTAATATTTAAATTATAATAATTTATATTAATTAAAGAATATTATTAATATATATCAATGAATAACATGAATAATCTAATTTATATAATCTTTTATAATTGAATAAACTATAAAATATATAATAAACTAATTAATTATAAAATAATTAAATAATAACTTAATGTGAATTTAAAATAGTTATATAATTATTGAAAAATAGAACCAGTAATAGGTGTAATAATTTTAATAATATAGGATGATAACTTTAATTATCATTCTAGCCTCTCAGATCTAATGAACTCAATATATAAATGTAAGTTAATTAAGCTTTAAAGATGAAAGATCAAGTCATCTACTTCAATTTATGTAAATGAATGTAGAATAGTTTATATAATAGTGATTTACATAATTGACGATAGCCTAAAGATTTTCAATCTTACTGATCCTGTCACTGTAAACCCTTGAGAGTATAGTAATGAAGGAATGTACAGTAATGAGTTATATGGATATTAACCATAATAAAGAGCCAAGAGATAATATAATAAACTCGAGATAATGATATTGACTCCATGTCAAAGAAGTTGAATAAAGATAGATAATAATTTGAATAATATCATCTCATTTGAAGTACGGTGTAATAGATAACTCGACACTCTCAAATTAATTATCAATATAGTAAATAAGACTTTAATAAATGACATATAGATGCGATTAAACATAATAAAAATTAGGCTAAGCTCTGTAACAGTTCATATGCTCAAAATTAATCTCTATATCGTCGTATTGAATTATTTATGTTATAATTAAATTTTCTTATTGAAATTTTTCATGATATTTATTGTGAATTATCTTGCAATAAAATATATTACCTTCTGATCTGGGACTAAAAATTTCTATTAAAAAATTACTAAATACTCTTTTCAGTCTCTCAGTTTCTTGTTTCTTGAATATTTTATTACATTATTCAATTAGAGGATGTTAGTTAGAGGAAAGTTTGATGGGGTGTCTCTTAGGAAGATTCACATTGGTGTTGCCAAGTGTAAACATCTTGCCTGCAAAGGGAAGAAGGGGCTTTCCTACAGCACCCAGACAAGGTCCACACCTCTAAGCCAGCATGTACAAGTTCATGTATAATAGTTTTAAATAATAATTTATATTAAATTAAAAGAATTTATTGATAGATCACTAACAACTAAATATCATATGGTTAATTTGTTGCTAGTTAAATTAGTTTATTCAAGATTTAAACATTCAATCTTGAATATAAACAGTCCTTAATAGATACTTTTAATACAGAAGTTATCAAAGATAATAAATTTAAAAAATTTGTAATTAAAGTTTGTATTATTTTTATGTACCAGATGCACAATGACCTTCTCCCTCACCTCTCTGCAGCCATTGAAGGGCTTAGCAAGCGCGGTCGCTCCAGTTCAAGGGAGAGTGAGTCTCGCAAGCGTCAGATGTCCCTGGATGAGAGCTTCAGGTCAAAGTTCAGCCAGCAGAGAGCAAGACAAGGTTACACCAGGTGAAAAAATTCAGAAACATAATATTAGTTATTTTAATTTAACTCAATTTTTTTTAAATAGGTATATGAGCGACTTAGCGTCTTCACGTTTTAAAAATATTTTTATTTAAAAATTTAAAATATATTGATTTATTAACTTAATTACTTTTTCATCATTAGGTGGTTCATTCATTCAATGATTCCACTGGATTTAGCTGATGATCCTTACACGAAGGAGATGTTTTACCTCATTAATCCCGAGTTTCATCCCACCTCAAGGAGGACTTTGAGCAGGGATATTGAAAAGCTGATGCAAAAGGGGAAGACTCGACTGATAAACAACCTCTTCCACCAGAAGTGGGTGGCCACTACAGCCGACAGTTGGACCGCCCACAATAGGTCCTTCTGGAATGACAGTCCACTGGATTGACAGAGGTCAACCTCAAAAGGTTGCCATGCGAACTTTTGATTAGCTAAAAGGTCAGGTGAGTGAAGGTATAAGAAATAAATTAATATAATGTTTAAATTTATTTGGATCTTATATTTATTAATATACCTTTAGTTACTCATTTTTAACTCACCATATAAGAATATCAAATTATATATATATATGATTTTTATAAATTAATTATTTATAATTATACTAGAACTATATATATAGTCTAAACTAAATATTAATTATGTTCTTAGGATAAAAAGGCAAATATACTCTACCATATAAACTCGGGGAAACTATATCCACAGAGATTCATTTTCATGAGTTTATAGGCATCCTATAACGTATATTAATATTTCGGTTAATGACGTGAAGCGCCACACTTATCGGATCAAATGTCACCCAACTTATACGTTGGTCAGCCTTCAACGCCTTTATGGTGATGGTCCAATACAGGACTGACAGGAGAATCCTTTACCTTAATGGTACCCTGATTATTCACTGACTGGAGTGTTATTGATGGATCCCAGGAGCTCCTAGTAAAGGTGTACTGTGATAGTACTGCAATTAGGTTGACAACCTCTCACATAAGTCTATGTCCGCTCTCTAACACCGCTTGCAAATTTATAGGTTATAGCTTATGAATTCAGCGAAAACATAAGTGTGCCTAAATATGCTATATATAATATCGAATTATATATTATTATATAATTTATATATTATAGTATATATATATATATACTAATATATTATAATTAATAATTAATTAAGTAATATAAAATAATAACAAATAAAGATTTTGTCATTTAAATATTATTACTCTAATTATCTTTGAATTTCTGAATATAAATTAATCTATATTGTTTCATGCTCACACATCAATCTGGTGGCTAGTAACATAATGCATGTGAAGTAGATATACAGCGGCTGGTTAAGCAAAGCCGGGGGTGGCTTACTCAAGTGGAGTGGAAGATGGACCATAGCTAAGATTCCAGGCCCTGTGAGAACAAATCAGTAACTAAGTAGGTCTCGTGGTGTGCCGTAACCAGATTCAAGACTTGTTCGCCAAAAGTAAAAATACTGAAATACTATCCTGTGTAGTGAACAATTGTTATGTAGTTAAGTTATCTTATTTAAAATAAAGAAATTTAGACGTATAAGAAATTGTTGTAAAGCTATATATACCGTAATTTAATTATAGACAATGTTCATTTAATATAGTTTTATATATATATTTAATATATATTATTTATATTATAAAGTTATATATTTAATTTCTTGTAAGTGATGTGATACTCTATACCATATAATGATAGCTATATATATATAATATATATATATACAGCCTCTCCGCGAATCTTCACAAAATTAGAGCGTAAGGTACTTCAAGCATGCACCCAAAACAGAATATGGGTAAATAGAGAATATGACCTAAGTCATTATGAAAAATTTAAAATGCGGACCCATTTTCTCCAAAATCAACACAGTGCTTCGCTCACCGGGGCCAGACCTACACATGTTATCGCACAGTGTTAATGTTCATCCTTTAGGCCAGACCTCAAAATTTGATGAGTAGCTCCTTCATGGAGCGTTATCAAAGCGGCTGTCGATATACACTCAACAATGTGAGTACTGACGCTATTAGAAACAACCATCTTCTTTCATCAAGCTAGAACACTATCAGCGCGCCATGTTTTCCTTTCTCTCCTTATCAGAAGCGATAGTGACTCGTTGCGAACTCAATTTACATTTCTTTTAGAGTCCAAGGTATGAATTATGAGGTCATTTTAACAAAAGTTCTATGCAAATATGCTTAATTCTCAACCATTTTAAATCACTCTATTGTACTCTGATTCCATCTTTAATCTGTATAAAGGTGGTGATTAAATATATAAATATTCTCTCTCTCAATTAGAACAACTCTCTAATATCCCTCTCCTCATATAGTATCTTCCTGTTCTTGTTACACACCAAAACACTGTACACCCTCTCTCATATGCTGTGATCACCTATACATTATAGTATACTCTTATCTTCAGTAAACCAATCTCCTAATCTGTTAAATATAAATCCACCTTCTCCTTTATGCCTTACTCTGGTCGTCCTGGAAAGTATAGAACTACTCATGGTGCACGATATAAAAGATACATAAAATAATACCAAACTTTCCTTACACCAGTTGATATATAGGTGTCTGCGGTGCAGCGATATATACCACGATTTTCCAAACGATGATATAAAAATAAATCTATCAGAGAATCTCTTGGCTCACCAGTCTCTATATTTCACACCCATTCACCGCATAAAACCACGCCTTCCATCATACACTTTCTGCGTCCGGGTCATTTCCTATCAAACTCCTCATTACACTGCAAGTGTAACTCGTCCACTCTAAGTATTATTTTCCATTTTCTGATACATACAACCCATCTCACTCTAATCATGAGTCAATATCTCGCTCCCAATCTTCCTCCTTACCATTACATTTACGCATTTCGCCATCATCAATGCCTGCTCCGTATTCATTTATATAAGAGAGTCAATATAGCAATGCGTACGTTCAATATCCTACAAGCCATACTTAAATCTCACTCTCTCAGATTTTTCAACATCTTTGTCCTATGACTCTCTATGCCGATTAAACCTCACTGAGTTTCATCTACTATCAAATTTAAATATTAGGTATTTATGCGATGAATCAATAGATCGGCTGACCTCGACCTCCCGCAATTAAAGAGTTTACAATCTTATTATCCTATCGCCCTATCTTTTCAGGGGTGGATATCTTAATAGTTAGAAAGAGACATATTACACATATCGGGATATCCTTTCTAATTCTTCTCCACCCCCAACTTTGTTGCTTGGAATGGAAGCTACCAAGCCACCCAATACTGAGGATGAACGTAATGAAAAATATCTCTATCTACTGATGGCTGACTGCAAGGCACTATGTTCTTACCTTAAGTTAGCTCACCTTCTTCATCTCGGAGCTGCTAATGTGTAGGCAAGCAGTGACGTGACTTTACAACATTATATTCAAATGTTAATAAGTGCTGATCCCTCTCTTTATATGGTTTCTCACTTGCAACCTTCACTCTCGATTGTCTTTACTCTAGGTCGAATAAAGAAAAATTTTATTCTAGCATATTGCCCCTGTGATATCGGTCGGTATCGGTAAAAGATCGCGCCGGATATGAGCGATTACCCTTGAAGCAAAGATATAAGTGGAACTCCATTAAACCCACCATAGTGAAATATCATAACCATGAGACTCCTTTAGTTCTCAGCGTTCAGCTTGGTCCAGCAACAGAAAAAAGAAGCCCCACAATTCAGACGCACTTCCTTATATTAAGTATAATATGTATATATCTAGAGTGATTATGGTACGCAGAGCAAGCCAGCAACAGGATGTGAAAATCGTCATACGAAAGTCTCATGGAGGAGTGATTAAGATTGAGTGTCCCTCTAGAAAGATACCTCGAGTCTGTTTTCACTTGGTTTCCCCAATCCATTTACATTAGGTGATGAAATTAGTGATATAGATATCTATTTATAATAAATAATATATAATTACCCGCCATTCCTTGTTCAGTAGCTCTTGATGGTGAGAGTGCTTCAGCGCGTTAATTATGAGTGGGGACATCCTCTATAAGGTGACAGATGTAATGCGGTATTCCTTGAATGGAAGGAAAGTATTGTAGCATATCTTATTCCTCTCATAAGTTAAAATATGGAACCTCTCTGTTCAAGGAAGTGAATTATGTCCAGAGGACATTAGGAGGAGGAGAGAGGACCTTATAGCTTAATGAAAGTTATTGTAACTATTATTAATGTAGTTAACATTTTTATAATTAAAAAAATATAAATAATATCTAATGTTTTACTATCTTATAAAAGGTTTAAAATGTAAAGGCAAAAGTTTACTTTGTTAATGTTTGAAGATTATACTTTTATGTAATATTAACTAGTAATCGCCGTGGATTAAGTATTAATTGTATAATCCGAATAGCCGCCCATAAGTTAATAGTTCAGCACTGTGAGGTTTTCAAAAATGCAGGTCGGTAATTGTAGACCGACGACGCTAACTAGTTATAGGTGGCAAAGTACCGACATGTCCGATTTGACGGAACATATACTCCATTTGAAAAATTAATAGCCGCTTTACCACTTAGACTCTGAAATATTTTATATTTAGTTATATATATTTATATATATAATATATATATTATATATATATA
>JABUQX010106656.1:0-2500 GCA_015478945.1 Trachelipus rathkii | reverse complement strand
TAGTAAAAATACGACATTTGCCTGATCAAAATCAATTTTCCAAAAATTCTCAAAAAATAAACTAATATGTGCATAATTTGCTCGTAATGAGACTCTATTCTATGATATTTATAAAGTTGAAGTCATTTCGAAATTATTAAAATTGAATAGAAGTTGTATAGCTGAAAAAAAATAATATCAAAAAAATATAGGATACTAGATAAAAATTAGAATAACGTTTCCGAAACAATATGATCATACAGTGACAGAAATAACTATAACTACTTTGAAAATGACGTTCTAGATGAGTAAAAAAAGCTCGCTCTCTCAGTTTTGTCTAATTATAATATACCCACATACAAAATTGTCATGAAAATTAAAATTTTTACTATCCTCTTTATTATTAAGGTGGGCGGCTAAGAATGGTGTATTTTCTGCTCCTCCTAAATAATTTATCCCGCTAATAATTGAATTATTGCTGCACCTTAGGATAAAATAGAAAATCTAGTGTAATTTCTATATATAATTGCTTTTGGAAAACTTACTTTGTTAATTAAATTAGGTTTATTAAGATTTTAATATTATTATTATTATTTTTAATTTTATTACTGTTTATAATTTCAATTATTATATTTTTAGGGAAGTTGTAATTATGGAGAATAATTTTTATTACTTAGCTACCAGTTAATAATTATTCTTACATTGATTTAAAATATACCTATTTTATCTTAATTCTTTCGCTTTAAAATATAATATATTCATTATTAAGCTTCAACTGCTTGCCTTACTTTCCCCCCATTCTTTCTAATTTCAGATTATTTAATAATAATTATATATAATATATTATATATATATATTAAATACGTGTTATTATATATAAATATGTAAATATATTAATATATATATATATTAATTAATATATATATATTAATATTATATATATATATAATATATATATATATATTATATATATATATATATTATATATTATAGTTTATATTATATATATATATAATATATATAATATATATATATATATATATTATATATATCTATTATTAATTATAATAATTATATTTAAAATATATATATATATATATATTATATTAATTATATATATATAATAGATATATTATATATATAATAATTTTATTATATATTATATATATATATAAAAATTAAATATATATAGATATTATATATATATTATATATATAATATATTAATATTAATAATATATATATATATATATATATTATATATATATATATATATATTATATATATATATATATATATAGTATATACGTATATATATAAAGATTGCTAAAAAATTTTAAAAAAGGGAAAAAAAAATTATTTTAAATTATCACAATGAAGCTAAATTTGTAATTAAGAGGCTACCGCCTTAGTGATAATTATAATTACTCTTTAACTGAACAAACCACGGCACATTTGAATTGATGGTGACTGGTTCATATTATTAGGTGCTTATGGCCAAATGGCACATTGCTAATGCCCGTCGCCGAGATATTGTCGGCACTGTATATAATCACATGAATAGGCTTCCGCATTCTGCCTAGAACCAACTGTTGAAAATCGTTGTTTGGATATTGGAAAATATTACATTACTTAAAATAGTATTACTGACAATCAAATTTTGATTTATTAACAAATCCATACAAACCACTAAAGCACTTACAACTTTAAGCAAGATATCACAGGAGGCAAAGGGGCTTTCCTTTACGATTGGCAAAATCAATACAATTCGTTGTTAGTAAATTCAAAAAATTAAAAGGACCCTTCTGTAAATTATGCGTGTTATTTAGGCCTTGGTATTTCAAAAAGAGTGGTTTTTGGAAGTTCATTTATTGTTAACAGACTCACATAATCTAGTACTGCTAATATTCGATATAGTATAGGCTTAATTATAACTTGACAGATTAACGGGTTAATTATTTTTTATTGGTTATTTACTCTAAAAAATTCAGTGGTAAATTGAAGCTGGTGTAATGCTTTTGCTTACTTAGAGAATTAATACAATCAAGTGTGAGTAATATTCTAAATAAATTTAAATACATCACATATTTATGGATCTTCAAGATTATGAGCTAATAATCCATTAAATACGGGATAACCTTATTTGTCTAAATAACATATTTGAAGTAGAAGTGAATACATTGTTAAATACTTTTTTCACTTTATTAGAGAGGTAATAGAAAACAGTCATTACATTTCTTTTGGATGTGGTAAGCAGCTGTCAATTGGCGTTAACGTTCGTGTGGCTTAGAGGAGTTGAAAGTTATAGAGAAGAATTATTTAGGTTTTATTTCCGTTGCAAAAAATTAAAAACTAAACTGAAATATAGCAATTAGTACATTAATTATGTAAGAACTTATCAATCAGAGAAGCTTTATACTAATTTAAATAATGATATAAAGTCGTTGGGACTTGGATTGTAAATAGGATGTACATATTAATCCTAATGTGAATGGAAATAGTAAAATGGTGTGATATATATA
>JABUQX010106655.1:22500-42500 GCA_015478945.1 Trachelipus rathkii | reverse complement strand
TATATTATATATATTATATTATATATATATTATATAGGATATATATATATATATAATTATATTATATGTAGTGATGCAGCAGATGCATTTTTTTTCGCTCCGAACCTACAAGTGATGTTTGATTCTTTACTAATCCGCGGACTGCGGGATGATTGATATACAACCCTTCGCACCCTTAGAGAAAGAGATTTACAATTGATTAATTACCATGAAAACAAAAATGCTTAACGTACGATAATATAGGAAGCTGTGGGCTGTTGCTTAGAAAAATTTTCAATTTTCTGCTTTTCTCTTGCTGAAAGTCAGTTTCTCTTATCATCATATATAGCTCAGCATTGCTTAAATACCTCTCACTTGATACAATAGCTGTTTATGGGACAGGCCAAGTTATTCTTGCCAATTGACTTAAAGCATGGCTGTCAACATTTGCTTAACTTTATTCCACCCTAACTGATTAGGACCATCATTTGTATTCTTGGTGATAGTTTGCAATCATTTGAACTATATATTTTGGTAATGAGTGTGTTTCTTCATCACTACTGACTGCAGAAATTCTTTCCAGTGAATCTGTTATTGATTAACTTGTAGAAGGTATTGGTTCCGCAGATTTAATGAGTGGTGAATTAATAGACTGTTCGGATTGAAGTTTTTCAACTGCAACGCAAAGTGACAATTTAACTTGTTCTAATATTGTGTCACAAAAAAAACTTGCCTTTAGAAAAGGGGTCTAAGTAAGTTGCAATAGTATGAAGGTCTTTAATTTCCACAGAACCAAAGCGTTTTTCTAGCTTTAGTTTCATTACATCTTTCATTCTTTTTAAATCGTCATCATTTTCATTTGAATTCAGATGGTTCAAAATGCTTCCATAGCGTTGAGATTAATGGTATTACATCGGAGACAGAAGTAGAGGCGCTGATTTTTTTTAGTAATTTCTTCAAATGGTTTCAATAGCTTAATGCAATGTGATATGATGTCATTTTCCACATTAGTAAGAATGTTAACTTTGGAATACGAACCAGCGTACAAAGCAAGAAGTTCTTTGAACAATACCTTTCTTTCCATCAATTTTTTCAATTTTTCATGTTTTCTGGGTTTTGATACAGTTTTGTTTTATAAATTTATTATTTTAATATATTTATATTTTACATATGATATGCATTGACAGATCAATTTCAATTGTCTGACAATTTCTTTCAACAAATGTTAAAGATTTTTCAACATAAAGGATTTTATAATGATTAATAATATTACATTGACAAGTGATTTTTTGTTGACAATGATTATGAGAAGTAAAATTTGCACGTGATTTAAATTTTTTGATTTTCAATTTTTAATGGAAAATTAATTTTTATAGACATTTAACTTATATTTTTTATATTATAATTTTTGTAATAAGAGAATAAATTATTTTACTGACGATGCAGTTACAAATGACTTATATTTTTTAAGTATAATTTTTTAACATGGAGAATTTTACCATGCAATTTCCTATTTTCCCTTTACTTTTTAATATTTTGAATTTTGACTTTTTACCATTGGAATTTATTTTTCTACTTATTTTCCTTATAATGATTTCTTCGAATCTTTTATATATAAGTTTTTACTTTCAATGTGTGTGAATTTAAAGTGTGTTCTTAAAAAAAAAAAAAAAAAAAAAATTTGAGTTGAGTGATGTTAGCTAGAAGGCTTGACAATATTAATAAATTTTAATTTTCACCGAAAAAAAGAGGTAGAACAAAAAGTCCAAATCTCGTAGAATCTTCCATCTTAACTTTAAAACTGGACGCTATTTTTAAACCGAAAGTGAGAAAGCGATTTGAAAGGTGACTCAGCATGGATGTCTAAAATTTCATGATAAAAATGAAATCCTGGACAAACGTGGGCTGGAATCAAATCAATTCAAACCTTGCGAACTATTCTTTAAAAAATACCATGATTTTACATAAAAGCTTATGGGTACACTATCAATGAGAATTGCCCTAACTGGAGCAACCCTAGAAGAAGAGACTAAGTTCGTGTGTAATGTCAGGGTATTTATCAGAAATGAACATGAAAAACAAATCAAAAAACTCTAGCCATTTTTATACATCTGAAATGGAAGAAGGTTGACATATGTCATTAACATTGGGGGATCTAACGTTTTTGTCCAGAAGGCTTTTCACAATAAACACTACCTACAAAAAATTCACTTTGAAAAAAATACATAACAGAGGAAAATTGATGTTTACCTTCCTGGTACCAATACAAAAAAAAAGATGTACCGGAAACCTACTTTTAAGGTGGTAACCACTAATAAAGAGTGATAAACCCTTAAAAGGAAGGTTTGAGACCTATTTGAGGAACCAGTCTCTATCAAATATATTCTACGTTAATACTGCATTTTTTAAGTGAACTCGTAGACAGTCAACATTGGAACTCGGAACTCAAGTTAAAGGGAACGGAGCTCTTTGTGCAAGCGGTATAATAAAAATTGTGAGTTCGAAATCGATGTTCTAAGCTTTTATATGAAGCGACAAAACTGCAAAAGCGGTTGCCAATAAGTAATTAGCAAAAAAAAAACTTTTAATCAATTGGCATTAAAATTGTGAAAGTTATACCAAAAGATTGCAAATATAAAACTATATAACATGAATACTACAATATTCAAAACTACATAGTTTAATTATGTAATTAAGTGATAATTCACAATAGTGTTGTCCGGTGTCAATTTTACACACTTGAAACTGGTGATTTTATTTATATAGAAAATTAATAAATTTATCCTTTCAAATAGAAATTAATATTAATTTAAACTATATTCAAAACAACCAAGAAGTTTTCCTGATCATTTTGATACCAAATTTAAATTTGTAGAACAAATACAAGCTGTAAAACATTGAAATTACGAAGTTGAAGAAATGTGAGTTCAAGTTATGACCTCAAAATTAACCTTCCCATTCAGAGAGGTCAATGAAATTTGTGAATCAAAGATTGAAATATGAAGAGTATGGTGACACTCTTCCCCCCTCTCAAAGTCATCTTAAACTGATGAATTTTGAAGAGGAGTAAACCTTCCAAAAATGCAACTTTTTTTCAAAAATGGAAGCCTAATTTCTGAGAGTCGATTATTATATTCATAAAATAAAAAATAGAATATAGATTAGTTTCAAATTTTGATAGATTATAACTCGATATATCTAGTATAACTGAGGAAAGAAAATGAAACTTTAAAACTTTGGCAAAGAGAAGGTATATACATGTCAGTGAGGTATACCAATTTTTGTTTCTTAATTTGAAGCAGAATTGGTTCTGTATATATATATATATATATATATATAATATATATTATATATATATATATATATATATATATATATATATATATATATATATATATATATATATATATATATATATATATATATATTATAAAAAATTATATATATAAAAGAGTATATATATATATATACTATATATATATATATATAATAGTATATATATATATATATATATAAACAAGAAACAAGAATAAAAGAAAGGAAAAGGTAGAGAGGCAGTCTTAGTAACTACGCCCTGCTACCAATTTTATGTTTTAGTGTTTTGGGGTTAGCTGGAGTAGGAAAAGTATGATGAAACCAGTGTAATTGGTTTTACAATGGAAACGTAATTATTCAATATAATGGAATCGAAAACCCTAAAAATAATTAATTTTTAAAGTTACCAAAACTCTCTCTACCCACCTCTCTCAGTAGATATGTTGTGGCCTCTATCTTATGTTATAAGGATTAAGGATAAAGGCAGCATGCAAACACGATGCTTCAGACTTCGTGGAAAAGAAATGGCACACAGCAATTCCAGTAGCACTCAAGCGTATATGAAAAAGATAAGCAAAGGATTAGCATTCAGGAATAAAGCAAAAAAATAGAGGGTAATGCACAGGTAGGATAATAATTACCTTTAACCCTCAGACGTACGGATCCGTTTTGCATATTCGCATGTACGGTGTGGGCAAAATCTGCCCACACTATATTTTACGGTGAATTTCTTCAATTTGACAACTAATTTCATATAGATAATGGTATGACCTTTTGCATTGATTTAGGATTTAGTTTTTAGCTATTTTGTTTAGATTAGTTATTTATAAGTATTATTTGAAAAAAGGGTGTTTTTTTCTTGTGTTATTTCCAATGACAATCATAAGATTGGCTGTAACAAAAAAACTATACAGCGAAATCTCTTCAAATTTGATAGATATATTCCTAGATTAGTGCTAAAAACAATACTTTAGCTACTTATGTTTATTATTTATATTATTTAAAAAAAATTTAATTTATTTGTAAGGTGTCACGCGCATGTACGTGTGGGCAAATTTTGCCCACATGCTAGTATATCCCGGATATAACTCATAGTTTTTACAATATTTTTTAACACAAATTTAAGGTCTTTTTTCAACAAGTTTATGTTACTACCTGAAAGGAAAAAAAAAAATTGAACCAAAAAAACTTTGAAAATTTTCAAAAAAAAAAAAGTGTGGGCAAAATTTGCCCACACCGTACGCGCGAGGGTTAACCCTCGCGTATCCGCGTTGGGCCAAATCGACCCACACTTTTTATTCATTTTGAAAATTTCGCAAAATTCGGATGAATGATAAAAAAAATTCTTCCACTTGAGTTATTCCACATGAAAATGAGATTGAAAATGTGAAAAAAAAATCGTCCCAAGGAAAAAATAGTTATAGGCGATTGAAAACGATGTGGGTCAAAAAAGCCCACACGGAAAGAGACGTGGCGCGGCTACAGTATACCCAGTATATATTACTTTTTCCTAACAAAAAAAAAAAAAAAAAAATTTGTAGACTACTTGGGAATATATCGATATGAAAGACTACTATTCTAGTATGTATATTCCAAAAATAAAGATTATATGCTTTATAGTCTGGTTTCTACAACGGTTTTTAGGAAAAAAAAAATCAAAATTACATACAATTTTTAATACTATTTAAAATAAATAATAAAAAAAAATTTTTTTTTTTAAAATACTCTAGAACAACTCCAAAAGGTCTAAAATATATAATGTATAAATTAAAAAATGACAAAAATTAATAAATTAGTAAAAAAAATTGATAAAAAAAAGTGTGGGCTCAAAAGGCCCAACGCGGAAAGATTAGGGTAATTTGCCCTCGCGGATACGCGAGGGTTAAGTTTTAAAACACAAATTAATAGCAGCTTTAGCTTAGCACACAGAGTTCAAGGCTTAATCAAAACATTATTTATTAAAAGCGAAGCAAAGGCAATTTTAGGATGCTTTAGGTCATTCAATGAGTCAATGTGTGCAATTAAGTTTAGGCAGTTGAGACAAGGGAAGAGTAATACAGTGGATTAGTGATTATTAAGGAAAATTAAAGTCAAGGTAGGTATTTAAAAAAAATAGATTCTTTGTGAAAGTGATAAAAGAATGTAGTGTAGATTTGAGTCTTAATTACTTAAGTGATAGATTGATTAACGATTCTTTATTTATGTATTAACAGGACAGTCCCAGCAAGATATTAATGGAAAGAAGAGTATAGCATTAGAGGTTATTCAGCCACACCAACACCAAATCACCAAAGTTGAAATATGAAGGAATGGTACCCCCCCTCTGCATAAAAGATAAAATAGTTCAAGGTAAGTATATATATTTTATTTATTCTTTAGTTTTTATTTATTAATTATAATATATAAGTAATCGTAGTTTATACAAATACAAAATGTATATTCATTAAATAATAATCACACCTTCTCACCTAATTCATCTTTAAAAAGACAAGTCATATCATCCACCTTCTTTCCCACTTATTGGACAATAATATGGTTAGTAAATGAGTGAATAATGTAAATGAAGTGAATGATGAGTAAATGATGTAGATGAAGTAAATGATAAGTAAATGATGTAGATGAAGTAAATTAGTAAAGGGACTTAAATTATGTAAATGATGTAAATACCATATATAACGTAATTACATAAGTACTTGTAAATGCCGTAATTTTTATTAACAAATAATAACTTAATTATAATCTAAACCTATATGATAAATAATTTACAAACACCATTATAATTGTATTGTCGTTTTATTATTGTTTATTCAGCCTTCCAAACAAAATTAATTAATGAAAGCTGGAACTAATTGTTCAAACAATACAATAAACTATATTATAAAGTAAGTGTTTTTAACCTTTGGATTTTAAGTTAAACCTTTGTAATAAGTATTAGTTTAAATCATACTACACACTAAGTGATAGTATTAATGGTCAATAACTACACAGCATGTATGTAGTTGTCACTAAAAAAAACACATTAAATATCAATTGAGTTGTATATTATAAATTAAATCCAATATTTCGATGGATATCATTCACTAGCACTGACGCAGATACGAGGGTAATGTTCAAATTGATTATTTTAGCCCTACACATAAGTAGGTTATTTTATAAAGATATATATATATTACAAATATTAAATATCATTAATTAATCAATGTTTATTTTGTCTTTAGCCCTCCTTGTAAGTGTGGAAAAATACAGTGAAGTGAAGAGTTAGTTATCTTGTGGTAGAAGTAGATTATAAAGAAGATGAGTGAGACAGGGCCCCTCGGCCTGAACCTAGAATAGAATAAATCTAACATTACTTTATTTTCAATGTTTATTAGAGGTTTATACTAACTTTTATTACTTTATCTCTGAACAGCTAATATTTGCATTATATAAAATATGAAGCTATCAGTAATTACCTCAAGAATCAGCTTGGTACCAATAAGTAATGGAACAAAATCCACCCAAAAGGGAGTGTACTCTGTAGCTGATGAACTTGAGGTTCTCATACAAAATTGGTGGTCTTAAAAGAAAAAGAAAGGAAATCATACTCACAAAATGACACTAGATACTCCATCACGAATATCAGGTATATAACAATGTCATCTTTTGAGCGAAAAAAATTTACTCTTACCAAAATAGGGATTAATAATAATTGATTAGGTAAATGTGTGTAGAGTTCACAGAACATGCTTCAATCTGATACAGAGTTGCTGAAAAGAAAAACAAAAATACTTGGATATAGCCACACAATGTAATCCTCTACATAATATATATATAATTATATAATATATATATATATATTATATATATATATATATATAGTATATATATATAATTACTATACTATATATATATATATATATAATATATATAGTTATAAATATATATTAACAGTGATAATAACAGTGTCGGTGATAATGATGGTAATACTAATAATGTATGTATGTGTATACTATTTTTTAATTTTTTTTTTATTGTATTTTATAATTTATTTACTATAAAAAGCGCCCAGATAGACTCAGTGGTTAGAGCACTCTGTCCAAAACAAAGCCGAGGTCCAGGTTCGCAACTGGATCGGTGGGAGAAATGTGAGGCTATTCTCCCTTGCGGCTTGGGCTCCGTCCTTGCTCGGACGTTTAAATGAGTACACCTTCCTCCATCTCCGCCCTTCCTAAGGGCTCCTGCTCAGTGACAAAGTGTTTATTTCTGGTAAAAAAAAAATATATATTATATATAAATATATATATAATATATATATATATATATATTATTAGTACTAATATATAATATAGATATATATTATATATATATATATAATATATATATATATATATGACTATTATATATATATATATTTTTTTTAATGAAAGTTTGTTTGAATTGTTCAGGATGTAAACAAAAAGAAAATAAGAAATTTTTGCCAAATATGAAATGGGGGGCTTCAGCCCCTAACCCCATTTTTAGAGGTTACAGGTAACCTAGAGGTCTCAAAATTGGGCTTTTACTATTTATAATTAGAAGAACAAATATTGTAAATTTCAAATATGTAGTCCAATTAGAAAGGATAGTTTACTCTTATAGCTGAAGAGTAAAGAAAAAAAAAAAAAGAGGCTTCTTTTTCTCATTGAAATTGATTGCTTTACTCAAAGTTGTTTAGTTTCGTTAGTAATCAATATTTTTTAACAAAATTTGATGTAGTAGTACAACTTGATGTACTTTTCAAGAAAATGAAATCAAAATTTAATTATAATGCGAAATAACCATTTTTTGTGAATATCTTTAAAAATAAAGACATGAAGCAAAAATCTTTTCTATGGTATATTAATAAGTACCATTTCTAACTCTAGAGCCAGTACCAGCTCCAAAGGATGTTCAATAAAGGAATTATAGCGCTTTAATTTTTAATAGGAATACAACTAGTGTGAAAATTTTCTACTCGATTTGTAAAGGGTGATGTCATCATTGCAGTGATGGCTCGTCAATTAAGAGTCTACAGTACATTGGCTTTTATATGTCCAGTACCAGACAAAATAATAATTTTATGGTACTAAATTCTATTTTCTAAATATAAATTAATTATTAAAATTACTATTTACAAGTAAATTATTGGAAAATGATGACCATTGTATTCACGATCTCCCCAACCACATTTAAATTAAAATATTCTTAATATATGTCTTATCATGAAGTTTTATATTTTCCTTGAAAGAACAATTCATTGTTTTGAAATAAGTACATGGAGGTAAAAAACGAAAACTATTAACATAAAATATGATACAATACTATAAAATAATAAAAACGTTTTTTATCATAATTGTAAATAATTTTATAGGAATATGTAACAAGGAAGATACCTAAATATATTTTCATTTTTCTATACAAAATATGATGCTCAGTAATGCTAGTAAAGTTTAAGTTCTACATGTTTTTGTCTATCCAAATTTATTTTTTTAACACATTTAATACTTGTATTACATATTTTTGTTAATTAAATTAGTAAGTCACAAACATACAAGAAATAAAAATTAAATTCCATTTTTAGCTGACACAATTACCAGTTTTACCCCAAAATTTTGTTTTCATTTTTCAAAAAATTACTAACAATATTTATTTTCACATTTTTAATATTTTCTTTATTCTATAACATTTAAAAGAAGGTTTAAATTTTGGAAAAAACATTTAAAAAATGGGTGTTGCTTAAAAATTTAAATTTTTAATGACCTCAGCAAAAAAAAAAAAAAAATAAAATAAACCAAATTTTTACCAGTTTTCCCCCATTTGATGGTATAATATATATATTATATATTATATACTAATATAAATATATATATATATTCCACATTTATATATATATATAATATATATATTATATATTTATATATATATATATATATATATATATATATATAGATTTTTGACATCTGAAATTATGCATAGTTTAAATAAAGTTAAAAATTTTGATTTTATTTCACATAAAGAATTAAACCCAGATGAAAGTTATTTTGACACTAAAATTGAACATGTAAGTATAAATAACATGAAAACTGTTAATTTTATTATTATTTATTTTTATAATTATTATTTTTCTTTTTATTTAATTCTTTAACATCCCTTCACTTCTCACAGATGGGAGGAGGTTGCATAACATGCTTGGAAATAGAATAGTTAAGCAGAAGATGAGGTAAGTCAAAGAAAAGCCCACCCCCTACTACTACCCATAAGTGAAAGATCATTGCGGCCAAAAATTCACCCTTGGACTCACTGTGATGGATCAAAACTGATATTTCATCAATGTAGGGTTCATCCCTTTGATCAGGCACACAGTCATACCACCACACAAAACCCTGCCATTCACTCTTATTATAGACCTTTCTTCTTCTCACCTCTGCTAAACTACAGTCCTTTCCTTCAAGCACTCCTTTACTGACTCAATCCACTTTATCTTAGGTTTCCCATCCGTTAGATTCCCAGCACACGTCACTGTATATTTGTTTAACCATCTAACTATTATCTATCCTCTCCATATGACCAAAGCATATTAATATACACACAAATATTTCATTTATGCCTTTCTTCACACCGCAACACTCCCTAACACGTTCATTCCTCATTTTGTCAATTCTTCTGACATCTACCATACTCCTAAGATTTTACCTTCGACCTATACCTCTTTTTCCACATCTTAGTTTCACTACTATACATTAACCACCACTAACAACATACTCTCATGCAGAACACTGTCACACTCAAGTCTTAGTCCCTTTGTATTCATCAAGGATTTAATTCTACCAGCTCTCTTCCTACTATTCACAACTTTCCTGCTAAACTCTGCATCATCCATTCCCTTATCATGTAACATATAGCCCCAAATATTTAAACTTAGATACTTCCAATTGCATACATGATTTCACACTGCAGTCTTTCCTCACTCACTAATATCACCTTACTCTATTCTATCTACATTTACATTCAAACCCCACCTTTTACACACCCTGCCAAAACCTTCTACCAATACTCGCAAACTTACCTCAAATTCGCCACACAAAACCAGATCATCAGCCTACAATAAGCAGGGCACCCTCTACTCTCATTCATTCCATTAGTTTTAACAACCTCCCTTACCACTAATACCTCTAATTCTTACACCACCTCATTTATATACAAATTAAATAGCCAAAGAGACATTACACATCCTTGCCTTACTCCACTGTTAATATTAAACCATTTATTTTCCACCTTATTTAATATTACACATGCTTCACCATCGACATTCATACTTTTGATTCCATTCAGAAGCCTACCACCAGCACTATATTTCACTAACACCTGCTACAGAGCTTCCTTATTAATTCTGCCATATATATATATATATATATATATATATATATATATATAATACTATATATATATAATATATATTATATAATATATATATTAATATATGAGTGGCGTTCGCAATTGCTTAAAACAAAATAAATTGCGGAACAGAATGCGATTGCGATAAATTGAAAAATTATGCGGAATTCTTGCAGTTGAGCGGATGCCTATATCATCCAAATTTAATTCCGCAATAACCGAGGACTACCTCAAAAATTTGAAGGAATTTCATGGTGGCGAATGTTAAAATTTATAGTCCACAAATTTTTACACGTTGGTCCACCTAGCTATCGGTCTCCATCAACCCACCCTCCCTCTCAGAATTATTTTATCTTGGCTTACCGTTTTCGTTTTTGCATTTAATCTTACGAAATCAAGCCCATGCTTCAACAGTTTGCAGTTCTGTTCATTTCGTCAACCTATTGGCGCAAAAATCACGTAAAAAAACCGGCTCACCAAACGTAAAAAATTGTCTCTAATTCTGTTGTTTAATTATGCTAAATTCAGCAAGCACGGCAAATGGCACCTTACAGAATTAAGGAAGCATTTAGTTTACGTTTTTGAAAAGCATTTTTTTTTTTCAATTGATTTTGCGCTACAATTTCGACGCAAAAAACGAATGAAAAAACTTTGAAGTATTTTTTTTTAGCCAAATGCAAAAACGAAAACGGCTCATTATAACTGAGACTAATTTTGCCTAAATGTATTCTTAAGCCAAAAACTTCAAAAATTCCTAATTCAGAATACAAATAAAAGTAAACTTTTGCCTTGTAATTTTACAAACCGTAATTAAATTTTTGTAAATAAGTAATTAATAATTAACAAAAACTGAAAGGCTTAAAATGCATGAATAAAAGTTTTAAATCAACAATTTTTAATTATTTTTCTTTTATACAAATTTTCTTAAGCTTAGATTATAATGAATATAATTATATTGAAACGTGTCACCACCCAATTTCAGAATAGAGAATTAGAGAAAAATTCATAAATAATGAAAAAATAATATAAACAATTGGTACCCAACATCGAAAGTCTACAGTATACAAAGTATATATATATATATATATATATATAAATATATATATTTAATAGTAGTACTATTATATATATATATATATATATATAATATATATATATATATTATATTATATATTAATTTCGAAATCTTAGAAACTCATTCACCCCAATCGAAAAAACCTACTAGGGAAAGTAATCTAATTTCCGGTTATCCGGCCGGGGATTAACAAAATGATATCCCGGCCGGATACCGCGATAGTCAAAAACTGGCCGGATTACGGATAGTGCCCGGATATCGGCCCCATCCCTAATAATATATATATATATATATATATATATATATATATATATATATATATATATATTATATATATATAATATATATATATATATTATATAATATATATATATATAATATATATATATATATAATATATATATATATATATATATAATACTCTCACGACTATCTGAAGTTGAGTTGGGTTGGCTGCCTACTAACATCTATTTCTTGCTAGGAATGCTAATGCAAGCTCGGACAAGGTCGTGATGCCGTAAACGGCCTTCTATTCTTCAGCGAAAATGTGTTGATGAATCGTATGGATACATGTAATGTCAAGAGGAATAAAATGTTGAGGAGAAGAGGAGAGAGGTGATGGATGTAATTTAGAAAGAGTAAGAAATTTTTTGAATTTGCTCACTGTGACTGAAAAACATGAAACCTGAAAGGAAAACAGAGAAAATGTTACAGAGAGATTGAATGTGTTGTAGTGCCTGGTGTGGAAAGAATGAGAGGCTGGGAGAGAAGGAAGTTGCTCAATTTTGATGAAAGTACCTGTATCGGTTACAAAAGCTATGGTTAGACTTTGTCTGTTCGCGAAGTTCTAGAATTCTAATGACGTTTAAATTTAAGTTGAAAAGGTCAAGGTATGTGTGGTTGCTGACATATGCGTCCATCTGAAGGAAACGTTGAAGAGTATGATTTTTTTGATAATCTGGAATGATGTTTTGGATGTTGTGAGTAGCGAGCTTCAGATTGATAGTGTTTTGGGACCTAAATGGTGTGGATAGTATAAAAAAGGGATGTCATAACAGGTGTCTTTGAATTGTGAAGGAAAAATAGAGAATAAAAGAGGAAAGTGATTGAAATCTCTGAAGAGAGAGGTATTGTGTGTAAAGATAACTCACTTCTATTAAACAAAAGAGTATCCAATAAGAGTATATAGAGTTGATGCTAGAAAGAGATGGATATCGAAATGAAAAGTATGAAATGGATTATGTGTTGGTGAAGAAGATGTTGAAGTATGTGCTTGGAATTTCCAGAGGTAAAGTCAATCTAAGATTTATCGGATCCATTACGTTGTTCATATCGTAAAATTAAGTAGTTAGTGGGGGCTTGGATTGGGGAGAAGGTGATACGGAAGGAAAGTTAGGCAAAATTCAGGATTGAGAAGTTAGCGTGAACAAGAACAATAAGTTAAGTATTGTAAGAGCTCTCGCAAGTAAATCGTGAATGTGAACAAGTTGATACTGAACAATCTGGGGGCAAATGAACGAAGCAATTGTTAGTAGTGCAGGAGAAGTATGTGGATGGCTAAGGTGGAAGTAAGAATGTTAAACAGTGAATGGTGGAATAAAATGGTGATGAAAGCGGTAAAGGTAAAAAAGAAGCGTGGTTGAATGTCTAAAAGCAAAATGATGAAGTCTCAAAAAGAAAGATGCTTGGAATTATATAAGAGAAAAAAAATTACTAAAAGGTGCATACGTGAGAGAAAACAAGAGGTAAATCGAAACAGTTTGAAGGAGGATTGAATGGGACTTACAAGGGAATAGGAAGCTCTGTCTGGAAAGGAAGCGCGAAAGGTTTAAGGATGAGAAAGTGGAGACTGCTTAGAATAATGAATAGGAATTTGCTTTTGAAACTTGATGAAATGGCGTGAGGGGAGTGTGGAAAGACCACTTCGAAAATCTGATAATATTAACCAGTAATGAAGAGTGATAGTGAATGTGTGTGGGCTTTGATGGTGCCAAGAAGGAATAGGTATTTTGGGATGAGGTTTAGTAAGGGGGATGTAATGGGTAGAGTGAAAAAGTTGAAAAATGGGTAAATCTGCAGATATAGATGAAAATTACTGGCTGAAATGATCAAAACGAAGGCGAGATGGTGATTGATTGATTTTGGAGTTGTGTAATAAAGCGTTATGGAGGGTATATCCACGGATGAAAGTGAGAGCGGTAAATTAGTACCCTATATAAGGGTAAGAAGATAAAGGGAACTGTAGAAATTATAGAATAAAGTTATAGGTGTTATAGGGAATATATGCCTTGGTTATTTTGGGTTGAAAGAGTGCATCGAGTGACAGAAGTGAACTGATTGGTGAAAACAAGTTGTGTCTAGAAGTGGTTAGAGATGTGTGGATCAATCTTTACATTTGTAACAAATGATTGAGAAAAATTTCCAGATGAAGGGAATAAAATTGAATTTATTTAAGGTTTTTATGATCTGCAACAGCCTTATGAAGGTTAATTAGGGAAAGCTCTTATGGCAGGGGTTAGTGATATATGGTTGTTGGTGGTAGCTTCTGGATGGAATCAAAAGTATGTATGATGATAGGAGATGTGTGTAAGAATAAATGGTTCAATGGTGATTGGCTTTGATTAATAGCGAGTGAGACAGGGTTGTGTTATGTTTCCTTGGTATTCAATTTGTATATGGATGGGGTTATGAAAGAATTCGAGTAGGGATGGCAGGAAATGGTATTAGAATGGAGGTGAGTGGAAGAGAGTGGAAGGGTGCCCTACCTATTATATAGCGATGATTTGGGGTTTTGTGTGGCGAATCTGATGAAGAGAGTTTGAGAGGATGGTAGAGAGATTTTGCAGGTGTGTAAAAGGAGAGGCTTGAAAGTAAACGTGGATAAGAGTAAGGTTGCTGCGTTTGTGAGTGAGATAAGTCCTCAGTGTGAAGTTATGTTAGATGGTGAGCAGCTGGAACAATGTCTGAGTTTAAATATTTAGGATTATAATGTTGGATGAGAACGGAACGGATTGCATGCAGAGTGTAGTAGAAAGTTGTGAATGCAGGAGGTGGCTGGTGCCAATTAAATCTTTGTAATGTAGAAGGGACTAAGTCATTGAAGTGTGCCTAGGGTTTACAATGAGGGTATGTTTGTTACACTGTTTTATTGTAAAGAGTGAGAATATGGTCTGGCATAAACAAAAAGTATAGATCTAAGATTCAATATGTTCAGATATGGACAATCTTAGGGTGTGCTAGGTGTGGAGAAGGATTGATAAAATGAGGAATGAACGTATTAGGAGAGTTGTGTGGTGTGAAGCAAAGAGTAAATGAGAGAATAAATGAAAGTATGTTGAGATGGTTTGGTCATGTCGAAAAGGGATGATAATGAAGAAAGTCGGTTGGTTAACGGATGTATAGTGGCGAGTGTGTTGGAAACCGACGGCTGGGAGACCGAAAGGAAAATTGGATTGAGTCAGTAAACCGAAATGTTTGAAGAGAGAATGTTGAGTTGTAGAAGCGAGAAGAAGGTGTATAACAGGAGTGAATGCAGGTTTGTGAGGGTGGTTATGTATGTCCCACCTGCGCCAAGAGAACCCTTACAGTGAACGATCTACCATAGTAGGGTCCATCGCGGTCCCATGAGAAGCTCTAGGCTGGATTTTTTGACCCCGACGTCTTCCACGTAATTAAAAGGTACAAGTAGTGGGCGTAGAGGCTGGGCTTCTTTTTGACTTTTTGTCATATTCTTCTACTGGCTTTTCTTTTCTATGCATGCTTACGCACCTTACTTCCAATCTTGAGCAAAATAAAAAGGAAGATAAAAAAGAAGATATATCATTAATTATATATATATATAAATATATATATATATATATATATATATATATATATATATATATATATATATATATATATATATATATATATATATGATTAATTCTTTTAAAATATAAATTTAAATGAGCTTATAAACATTTAACTAAATAAAAGTATAATTCTAATATTTTCATTTTTGTTTTACTATTTTATGTAATTATTCATGAAAAAAACCCAAGTGGGCAAAATAGTTGTTTTCTTTTCAAGTGTTTTTTTTTGAAAAAACCTGGGTGGTTTTTTTTGGGGTCGGGCCCACTCATGCCAACCCTGCCTCAGAAACTCACCAGCTACAGGACCAGACTCAATCTCAAACCTACATTTAAAACACCTCTGTGAAAAAACACTTTGGCTTATCACAGAAATCTTCAACAAATCCTGGCAACTTAACTATATACCTTCAATCTGGAAACAAGCACTCATACTCCCAAAACTCAAAAAAAAAAGACCCCTAACTCCCCCTCTCTAACGCCCAATCTCTCTCCTCTCCCCATCAGCAAAGCCGGAGAAATTAATATTAAACAAAATCTTCCCTCTCATCACCCTCCCAGATTTCTAACATGGCTTTAAAAGCAACCACTCCAAAAATACAGCCCTTGCCTCCCTCACCCAACACATCATCAATGGCCACGACCAATCCCCATCTCATAGATCCATTCTCACAGCAATCAACATCAACAAAGCTTTTGACACTGTCCCCACATACATTTTTATACAAAAAATCCTTCAATCTCCCCTAGAAAATAACGACAAAAAATGGCTTTCTAATTTTCTCGCTAACTGTTTTGCCAAAGTTCTCTACAAAAACAATCTCTCCCATTCCATTACATTACAAAATGGCGTCACACAGAACGCCATTCTCTCTCCATTCCTCTTCAATCTTTTCACAGCAGACCTGCCCATCCCTACCCAACAATCCACCAAACTTATCACATACGCAGATGATATAAGCCTCATTTCCCAACATCCAGACGTAAATATAGACACTCGCCACACCCAAGAATACTTACAACATTTAGAAAGTTGGTTATTCTCCAATAGAATTACCGCCTCCCCCCTCAAATCCTCCATCACTCTCCTAACCACTGACCGCCACCAATCTTCACTCCATCCAATAGTTTTCCTGAACAACAATCCCCTCCCCTAAACAAAACCCCAAAAAATTACACATTACCTATTGGACACACATGACGTTCTCCCCCACATCGACCAAAATCACCTCATCAACTTCAACCGGAACTAAACACCCCTCCAAGCCCTTTCCCACACAAACTTCAGTGCACAGGAAACACACCCTCACCACCACTAATAAACAACTCCTCTTAGAACTAATAATAACTATGCCTCCCCAGCATGGTTCCCAGCACTGCCAAAATCTAACTCAAAAAAATTACAGATCACAAAACACCGCCCTGAGAATTATCACGGGATGCACCAAAACTACCCCCATCCCAACATTTACATGACGAGACTTACATCCTTCCTATCTCCACCCATCTGGAGATGGTGGGGACTCAATTCTATCAGAAAACCCTAAATCCAACCCATTTATGTCACCAAATATTCTCCAACCCCTCCTGACACAGACTAAAATCCCCACCCTTCTCACCAGTTAAATTCTATAATGACATCTACAACATTATTCCTCCCCTCCTCCTCCAATAAGTCAATAGGCTACTCATATCCCATTACACCAATCTAAACTAACACGTACCTTACAAAAACCGCCCAACCAACGTATTTTACTAAACTCCCCCCTCTTCAAAAATTTCCCCTTATAGAAGTAGAAACATTCCAGAAGAGGCTAAATTGACCTCGCCCGGAGCAGATCAGGTTACATGGAATAAGAAAAATAGATCTAAGGTGCAGTGTGTTCAGATGGACAATCTTTGTGGCGTGTTAGGTTTGAGAGGAATTAATAAAATGAGGAAGAAGGAGCACCTTGGCGAGTTGTGTGGTGTGATGAAATTCTTGAAAGCGTAAACAAGAGAACATTGACATTGAGAGGATTGGGAAAGAGGTTTGAAAGTAAATGTGGATAAGAGTAAGGTTATGGTAGGAAGTGATTAGACCTTGCTGTGTGAAGTCATGTCGGATGGTGAGCAAATGGAACAAGTATCTGAGTTTAAGTATTTAAGGATACATGTTGGATAAAAAATTAAGATGACTCATTGTTGTAGGAAAGTTATGTATGGTAGAAAGCTGGCGGGTGTAATTAATTTCTTGGGGAATGTCTCGAGTGTGCTAGGTTATGAAGGTATGTTATCTGCGTTAATGTATAGTAAAACTATGGTATGGAATAAGGATAGACTCTGTTCATATGTATAATCTTAGGGGGGTGTGGTGTGAGGGAATCTGTAGGTGGTGGGGGCGGTGTTGGGAGGTGTGAGAGGAATTGATAAAATGAGGAACAAGGAGCACCTTGGCGAGTTGTGTGGTGTGAAGAAATTTTTGAAAGCGTAAACAAGAGTACATTGACATGGTTTGGTCATATGGAAAGGATGGATGATAGTCAATGGTTAAGTAGATGTATTGTGGTGAGTGTGCTGGGAATTGATTGGCTGGGAGACTGGATAAAAAGTGGAATGATTCAGTAAAGGAATGTGAATTTTGCAGAGGCCTGAATGGTGCATAATAGGACTGAATGGTGGGGGTTTTGTGAGGGGGGGGGGTTATGGTTGTGGTCCACTTGATCCAAGGGATGAACCCTATATTGACAAAATACAACAGTGACAGTCTGTTGCAGTCTCGTGAAACCGTAGGGTATATATTTTTTGACTGGCACAAATTTTCATTGAAAGTTAAAAGGGTTTTCCACAATAGAGGTTCACCTATCACTTCAGACCTACACTGTGGTATCTCGTCATTGTCGGGTTTAATCCTCCTGGACCAGGCCCACAACCATGCCCCTTCACAAAATCACACCATTCTACCTTTAATGCACCATTCCTCTCACTTGAACTAAGCTCACACTCTTTTCCTTCAAACACTCTTACTGACTTAATCTTTCATTTCTTTAGTCTACCAGCCAACGCTTCTCTACACACTCACCACTCACTATACAACCACTTAACCAATCAACTACCGTCCATCCTTTAATAAAAATATAATAACAAATACTCAAAAATAAATATATAATTTCAATATACTACTTACATCTGATTCCACTCCTCAAATACATATGATCATCATACATATAATAAATATAATAGTAATAGTATAATAATAAACTAATGAGTGAAAAAATTCTTTGCCCATTAATACTAAATAATAATATAATTTTAATAACTAATGAATAATCTTTAATAATATATATAAATAATAATCAATAAATCAAAACAAAACTATTAATAAATATATCTAATTATACTAAATATGTATATAATTAATTCTAAATATAATTAATATCAATAAAATTTACTTATTCTTTCTTACGAAACTTAGAAACTTGAGATATATCGAAAAGTTATAACTTTAGTTAATAATTCAAACTATTTGAAAACTAATATTAAAGTATTGTTCCGAGTGTCATCATCAGGTTTAGAAATATATTAAATTATAATCAATACACATTCTTATTTCCACACCCCTCTCCATAGTAAATATGAATGCTTAAATAAAATAATTTGAAATGTTGCAATAAATAATAATGATATAAGGTTGGTAAATATTTTCGACTTGATAAAATTTCTTTTATTGCTAACGACTTTTAAATTACACAAATATATTAATTAACTTTGAATTCACCAAAGTCCTACAGAGTTTAACATATACATTATGAGGAATATAATAATAAGAAGGGTGTAAAAATAATACCAACATTAATAATATTTAATAAAAGATATTAAGATTTCCTGGAAAGAAAATTACCCGATAATTCAATAATTAAAGTAATAACTCAAATAGGTTATGCATATTAATAATATATTGAATAATTCAATACTATATAAAATTTTAGTAATTCTATAACAAAAAAATGGAAATGGAATATTTTATTAATATCTATATTAATATTCACAATAATAATAATAATTAATCAATAATAATAATCTTCAGTGTATGAGAGAAGATAAAATAAAATAATCCAAAGATTTGCTTTAGTTGATTAAAGTAAACACCTCATAGAAATTAGTAAAAAGAACTTTTCGAAAAATGTAGATTAAACTGAAAATAAGGGAAAAGAAGAGGAAGACAAAGGAAAGAAGAGAAGAAGAGAAGGAAGAAGGAAGAAGAGAGATAGTAATAAGAAGAAGAAGTTAAGAATGCGATGTGTTTCTAAGATAGAAGTATATAAAGACGAAGAGTAGAGAAGGAAGATGAATAGTGATAGAAAGAAAGATTAGATAGAAAGTTGTAAGAAGGAAATAAAGCGAGAGTGGAT
>JABUQX010106655.1:10000-17500 GCA_015478945.1 Trachelipus rathkii | reverse complement strand
ATAAAAACATTACTCTCTGAAAGTTGTAATAGCTTCTTACTTTAATCTCAACAAATTTAATATAAATTCATTATTCCTAATATAAATTAAAATATTTAATTCACGCGCGATGAAGTACATAAGTATTATATAAAAGACTTACCAAATCTCGTCAAGTTTATGTGTTCAAAATTTTGCCACGTTTATGAATTGACCCTGTATCCATAATTATATAACTAATTCGTTATGGCTTAACAAATGTATATAATTACCCCAGTTAGACTTACAATCTAATTAGTAGTTCCATCTATAAAAAAATATATAACATATAAATATACTAATATAATATATAAATAAAAGCTATCTCATTACTCCCTCTCTTCAAATCAACCCCTATCTTATCTCTCACTTACATGATTATTACTATATTATATAGTATATTATATATATAATAGATACTTATACCAAATTTACATTTTGTAGCACTCTCCTTTTATATAGTACAGAGATTATCAATTTTAACATACAACTACATCCCTTACAACATTGATTTAATATATATATATATATATATATACGTATAATAACGTATAATATACTATGAGACCTATATATATATACTATATACACATAATAACACAACTACTCCAACTACTATCATTTATATATCCCAAAACTCTCAATAAGTGAAATGCTTAGAGATATTATACATATACATACATTTAATAAATAATTATATAATATTATTATATATACTCCATAAATTTCAAAAGATTTTCTATCAATTCATATATTACTATATATATATATATATATACTTATATAGTAATATATATATACAGTATATAGACCCACTTATATTATAATAACTAATATATTTATATATTATTTATATCAATAATAAATATTACTTTACTATAATATATTATTTATATCATATATTAATATCATATATTATTATAATATTATACCCTCTAATATCAAATAGAGAACTATCCACTAATAATATATGTTTTTCTGACCCTCCCCTATACCTATAATATATACTATAATAAAAATATATATAATATAATATGATATCTATAATATAATATATTATATATATTCACATATGTTATACCACCTAATAATATATACTACTATATTTACTATCAGAGTAGTCGAATTTTTAAAATACTCATTATTCATACCAACTTCATACGTACCTATTATATATAGTATGGTATATTAATATATTAATATATATATATAAGTAGTAACTTCGCAGTTTGAGCGAGCGTCAAAGATATACCTCTATATAGTATAGCTAATATCTACATATAATATATATAAATTTCATATATTATTTTTTTAATATACTAGATATTTATATATTATTGATATATTATTTATACCCTATATCTATTAATATATATAATATATATCTCAAATTCCACAAACCTCCCCATATATACTATATATATAATATATATATATATATACTCAGATAATTACCTCATATTATATAGTAACCCTATACTATATGTACGAGTTCTAAATTATATAACATATAATTATATCTTTAGATAATTATTTTGCTACTTTATATATATATCATATTATACTATTATATACTATGATTATCCACACTTAGTCTAAGATTTACTAATTTATTATAATACTTTGATATAGTTAGTTGATCTTGGAAGTTCTTCTTTGGAACGAAATGTCCAAACTAAAGCTGCCTTTATACAATCTACAAACTATATAGTATATAAATCAAATCAAGAAATGTCAAAACGTAGGATTACTATATATATATATAATACTACTATAATAATATATATATATACTATTATATTATATATGATATATACTATTATAATATATATATAATATATACTATACTATTATTATACTATACTATTAAGCGATCCACTAATATACCGTATTTATAATTTCCAAACTAATTTCCCTAACCTCCTCTCATCAAACCCCCCCAAAATAAAATAAATATAGAGATATTTTATAATATGTTATATATAATATAATATCATATAATATATTATACTAATATAAATATAACTAAAGACTGTCCTAAATAATATATATTATAATATTTTTATTATAAGCTTTAAAATATTATAATAATACTAATATATTATATAATATGAAAGCCATATATATATATATATCCATATTATAATATCACTGTAATCACTAATAATAATAATGAATATACTAATATATATATATATTTATATAACTATATATAAACATTTACATATATAATAATAACATATATAATATAAATAATAATATCAATTAATAATACTATATACATATACATTATTTTACCTATATATATACTATAATATATCATAATATATATTATCACTATTATCTAATTATATATAAATATTATATATTATTTAACATAGATATAATATATATAATTATAATTATTATGAAAAAATATAAAACTATACGTTATATATATTAATATTATAACCTCTGGAATTCTCATACTATTAATATATATATATATACTTCTATACTTATACATATAATAATAATAATATTCACAATATACTATATAGTAATAAATATTAACTATATATATCTCTATATTATATATTATAAATATACTATACTATATACTATTATATAAGTTCATATTATATAATATGTTTTTAATTTTCTAGTCAAATATATTATATTTTATGAATCACACAATTAGTTTTTATTTATATTAATATATATATCATAAATATACATAAGTAAAGTAAGTATATTTATTTTATATATATCAGATATATATGAAAGCTAATTTATAATATATATATATATATGTAAATATATATATTAATATAGTATATTTACATATATATATATACTTAAGATGATACTTATAATATATTTATATATAGTATTATATTATATATATTATATATACTTATTATTATCGTATGCATATATATATACATGTAAATATATATCTACTTAATACTGGTTAAATATGTTATTTATAATAAAAGTACTATTAGAACATAATAATTATTGAATTTATGTAATATATATTTCATATAAAGATATTATAAATATATATTTAATATAATATATTATATACAATAATTATTTATAAAATAGAATTACCAAGTTAATAATAGCTATGTACATATAGTTACGCCCTATTTAGTATAATTATATAGCGTTATATAATTATTATTATATAGATAATATTATAAAGTAATAATATATGTCTCTATATAGCTACTTTATATGATAAATATTATAAAGTATAAATATATAACCTGTAAAAAGGAATGAACTATTTGTATTATATAGTTTATTATATAAACTACCATGAAAACTACATAATATTATATTTCGTGTATTACATTATATTGTCATAATTCTTTGCCATGATATTTTAGTCTGATTTAAATATCGATTAATTTGTCTGTATCTCTATAGAATCTATAACATAATATTTTATGGTATTATTATGATATATATTATAGTATGCATATAAATATAGATAAAAACAATTGATATATATATATATATATATATATATATATATTAAACTAAACCTTTCGAAGTGATTCAAATTAATTAACTAATCATCTCTTCTCTTCTCTTTCAATTTATTGCTAATAGATTAGCAATAGAAAACTAATATAAAAGTAATTATAATTGGGAAGGTAATATTAGAATGTGTTGAAATTCAGTTTTTTTTTTTTTTCTAATACAAAATCTATTTTACCCCTTAAAAATATTTATGATAATTTATGCCTCAAAATGGGATCCTAAAGTTAATTACTTTTTGTCTATTACATTAATATATTGTCTAAAAAATTAATTATTAATTTGTAAAGTTTTTTAATTAATCAAAATTTAATTAATCTATTATCTAATATTTAATTAATATTAATTCCGGTGAAAATAATGTATTACATTTAAATGAAGCCAAGCTCTTGAATGTTATAGTGTTGAAATTTTCACGTTTTATGATCTGCTGTAATTAAGTATTATTATTATATATACCAATTATATTAATATATATTTGGTTAAAGTAATATATTTCCAAAATATTATATATATATTATATAGTAGTTATTATTGTATCCAAAATATTTTGATATATAAATGCTTAATGAAATAATTAATATTATGTAATAGTGCAATTCGCAAATAGTTATATTATTTATAATATAATATATATGTATATTAAAATTTATAGTATGTATACTACATAGTTATCAGTATACTATATAACTATATTAATATAACATCTATATATATTAGTAAATAGGTATATTATTGTTAAAATAATATAAGTATATTACTATAGATATATATATTATATTATATATATATAAATAATATATATACGGTATAAAAAAGCACTACTGTAAAATATTATATAATATAATGATATATATATATATAGTTATACATATAATAATATTTATAATTATAATATATAGAATATATATAATAATTAGATAATATTATATATATAACCATATATAAACATAGGTTAATATGTATTATTTATATATATATATATATATATATTATATTGAATATCTTACCACAGCTATACTATTGGTTTTTTATATCATTTAGATATATATAAAATATATATAGTATATGATATATATATATAATATATAATAGTATATATATATATAATATATATATAAGTTATACTAATATATTATTCTTATTATCATAGTATATATATAATACTATTATATATATATATTAATATACCCTATATTATATAAATAATTATTATATATATTATTATATGTATATAGATATATAAATATATATTAATTATATATATATATACATTAACTTGACTTATAGTATATATATATATATGTATTACATATATATATATATTTATATATAGTATAATATAATACCTAGTAAAACTTGGAAATAGTAATATATATATAATCATAATATATATTTAAATATATTATAGTATATATAGTATGATATATATATAGTTATATTATATATATATTATATATAACTATTATTTAGTTAATATATAAATAACTATATATAATATATATATGACTTTTTTATTTATATAGATTAATATATAGTATATATACTATAGCTATATATATATATAAGACTTAAATCATATAATATATATGTATTAATTTTATCTATCTATATATATACATATATTATGATATATAGTGATAGATATATACCTAAAATAATATAATATTATATATATTATAAATATTTTATATATTATAGGTATTATATATATATAATAGGTATGGTATATATATAATAAGTATATTATATATATTTATATATATATATAGTAGTATACTTATGTAGTTATGGAATATATATATATAATATTATAATAGTAATATGATTATAGGTATAGTTGTACGATAATAAATTAATAGATATATATAATTATTATAACATAGTATGTATATATATATATATATTATAATACGTACATAACTATATATAATAATAATATGGGTATAAGTAATATATATAATCTATATTACCATTGGGATATAAGTAAGTAAGTAAGTAAGTTAGTATATATATATTATATATATATATAGTTATTATAATATCCCTATATAATATAGATATTTGAGGTAGTTGTATAGCTATATATAAAATTCTGAAAATATATATTAGTGATCTCAACAACATAATCTTTTATATCTTCCTATGTATTATAAATAAATATATATAATAATGAATCTTATAATTAAGACCAGGTATAAAAGGACTTAAATTGAAGTCCCATAAATAAGAGTTTATTCTTAAATAGTTTATTAGTCATATATATATAATATTTGAATATTAATCTTTAAAGATTGAGGAAAATTATAATAGTTAGTAGACAATGTAGAAGTAGTTATTTAAATAAATAAGAAGTATATTGTAACTAATATGATACTAAATATAGTAATTTCAAATAGCTATTTGTCTTAATTCAATGGTGAGTTTCCAAACTTTATCAATCGACTTTTCTTGGTATAGTAGTTTGGACAAGACAGTATTCATGTAAGGTTTTATTTATCAGATTTAATTGATCAAGTAAATATAAGCTTTAAATAAATAATAGTATTTTAATAATAATATAGTATTTTTTTTTTATAAATAAAAATCTTGTATAAATAATTAAAAAAAATGTTTACTAGAATAAACAGATATAAATATTAAAAATAGTATATATATATTTATTATGGGTTGTTACAATAAACAACGTGATTGATACATATAAATTTTAAATACCGGTAGTAATATGTAAGTGAAGTAATTATAGTAGCATGATTGATATTATATAATAAGTATTCTGTTGGAGCAAGAATAAGATTAGTTATAGTTAATATATAGTAATTTAAATAAGTTACTCATTAAATATAAATAAATACTAATAGATAATTATATTAAAGTAAATTATATTGTATTGCAAAACTTAATGAAATTAAATAAATATAAATATATACTTATAATATAAGTTTATATATATAATATATAAGTTATGTATATATAATACTTATATGGGGTGAAAATGGAATGAGTTCAGCTATTAATAATATAATAATTTGTTGTTTATTAATAACTATATAAAGTAGCAATTAATATAGTATACATATATATTAATATTATATATAGTATATATATATATTAAATAAATAGTATGTATATATAATCTTGATATATAATCATGGCGGTGGGAATATAATATATGCTATAGGCGAGAATAAAAGTAAAAAGGGAAAGTCAAGCAAATAGTTTGGGCTATAGTCTTATATTTATTATAAATATAAAGAAATTATAAGTAGACATTAAACTTAGATATTATATCTGAATTTACAGTTATAATAATATGCAATAAAAATATAAAAGTGATAGTATAAGGTCACTAATAATATATATAAAGGTATATAATATATATGAATATATATTTATTACTATATGTGTATCTGATATTATATTATATATATTTGAGTAATATATATATTAATTATATATGAAATTATATTAAATATATATATATAGTATATATATATATATATATATATAGTATGATAAATAACATGATAGGTACTATATTTATATAAAATATGTATATTATTATATATATATGAAGAGTATATACTATATAATATATAAATATTATATACTATTAAGTAGTAATAATATAAGAATCAATGAAGGTAGGGTTCTTTATATATATTACTTGTATAGAAATAGTAATACATTTTAATTATATATTCATACGTTTGACTTATCTATATATATATATGTATATATATATTATATAGTATATACTGATATATTATATAGGTATACTATAATATTATGATAATAATATATATATAAATATAGTCTACATAAATATAATAATATATAATATATATTAATATATATATTTTACATTATATATTATATTCTTAAATTATATTATTAGTATAATATAATACATATTAATATAACAATAAGCACCTATATATAATTAATAAT
>JABUQX010106655.1:0-5000 GCA_015478945.1 Trachelipus rathkii | reverse complement strand
AACCTTCCTATCCTCTACCGTGATCCTATCTGATCTATTCAATCTATTGATCTATTGATCAGTCATTTTGTTTTACTAAAATATTTATTCTTTTTATACCCAAGCAAGTAAAGTCAGTAAAATCAGTAAATCAAACTGCCCTCCTCACCCCTACCGTGATATATTGATCTATTGATCTATTGATCTATTGATCTATTGATATATTGATCTATTGATTCAAGTCATATTTTTTACTAAATTGTCATGCTTTACATACCCTAAAGCAGTAAATCAGTAAATCAGTAAATCAAACTGCCCTCCCCACCCCTTTTGTGATCTATTGATCTATTGATTCAAGTCATATTTTTCACTAAAATTGTCACGTTTACATACACTAAAGGCAGTAAATTCAGTTAAAATCATAATCAAACCCACCATCCAGCCACCCTTCCTGTCCATCCGTGATCCATCTGATCTATTGATCTATTTATTAACATATTCGGGAGTCCATGTCATGACAAAATATTGTCATATTTACATCACCTTAAATCAGTAAATCAGTAAATCAAACCCAATCTACACTCCTGTCCAACCTTGATCTATTGATCTATTGATCTATTGATCTATTGATCTAATGAATTCAAGTCATAAACATGAAACTGTTCGATTTATACATTACCTAAATCAGCAAATATCAGTAATCAACCTGCCATACCACACTGCCCACCTCACCCATGATCTATTGATCTATTGATCTATTGTTCAAGTCATATTTTTTAGTAAAAATTGTCATGTTTCATACCCTAAAGCAGTAATCAGTAAATTAGTAAATCAATAAACCCTACTCTCCTCCCCATCTCCTACCCTCCATGATCTATCGATCTATTGATCCATTGATTTAAGTCATATTTTAGTATCATTTTGGAATAAACATAACATAATAACAAGTTCTTTATACACTCTGATCAACGAATATATGGTAACGTAACAAAGATTTTCACATTAATAAAGCTAACATAGCATCATCCGGTCTAAGGATATAATGTACAACAACCAAACCTAACCACATCTCAGAAGCCGAATAAACGGTTAAATACAAAAGTCACACTTTAACATACAGTAAAGTAACTAACATAGGGTACAAAAACGTAAACCTAATTATCATACTGGTCAATGCATATCTCTAACATATCAATGTTAATTTTACACTAAAATGTAAATATTCACAAAAGTTTCACCATAACCTTACCTGCAAATACCATAATAACCTAACGATAAATACAAAACATAGTAAAGTTTTATCCTCTGTAAAGCTAACCTATGAACAATAACATACTTTACACATAACAACCAGACAAAAAAACACTATCATTAACAACTTAACCATTGATCTATTTGATTCAACTCGCACTTTGAGTATATTTAGGTTGAACAACATAACATATAAACAAGTTCTTTATACACTTGATCAACGAATATATGCTAACGAAACAAAGTTTTCATATTAATAAAGCTAACATAGCATCACATGAGCTAAGAATATAATATACAACGACAGACCTAACACATTTTAAGAGCTAATAAACTGTTAACATTAACAAAGTTCCACACTTAACAACAGTAAAGTAACTAACATAGCGTACAAAAAATAACCTATTCACACTTTTTCAACATATCTCTAACATATTAACTGAGAATTTTTAATTGACACAGTAATATTTAATAAAAATTTTATCATAACCTGTTAATTAATCATAATAGAACCAAACGAATAAATTGCCATGCATAAACAAAGTTTTATGAAACATAACCATAAAAATAAGTTTTGAATAAAAATATCATAGTAAAGTTGTAATAATTTTCCGATCCTAAAGCAATAATTATATCAGTAAATCAAACCACCAAATAAATCACAAAACTCGACCCTCTCTCCCCATCCTCCACTCCTTCATGACTTTTGATCTATTGATTTATTGTTTCACGTCACATTTCGAGTATCATTTCGGATAAACATAGCACAAATTTGAGTTCTTTATATACTTACCAGCGAATATATGCTAACATATACAATGTTTTCAACATTATAACAGCTAACAAGATTACCTGAACTAGAAAATAATGTAACAACGACAAACCTAGCACAGCTTACGCACTAATAAACTATTAACATATACAAAGTTGCCACACTTAACACCAGAAAGTAACTAACATTGCATACAAAACCGTACCTATTCATATTTTTTCAAGCATATCTCTAGCATATTAACGTTAGTTTTACATTGACACAGTAATATTTAACAATATTTATCATAACCTTGTCTAATTATCATACACAACAACGAATAACTGCAAACATAACAAAGTTTTATCCCAAAAAAACATAACATTAAATAAGTTCTTTGAAAAAATATCACAGTAAAAGTGTAAAGGTTTACTGATTTAAAGCAGTAAATAGTAAATCAGTAAATCAACACCATCAACTCCTCCCCACCCTTCCCTCCATGACCTCATGCCTTTTGGATCTATTGATCTATTGATCCACGTCACATTTCGAGTTTTAATTTCGGAAAAACACTAAAACAACAAATAAGTCTTTATAACTACCATCGAAATATATGCTAACCGTAACAACGTTTTTTTACATTAATAAAGCTAACATAACATAACCTGAACTAGAAAATAATGTACAATACAAACCTAACACACCTTACGTACGATAAACTACTAACATTAACAACAGCACTTAACAACAGTAAAGAACCTAACAACTTCGTACAAAACGTAACCTATCATAACTTTTCCAAAGCATATTCTAACATATCATGTTAATTATTAGCATTATACATCGTATGTTTAGCAAAATCATCATAACCTTACCTAAATATCATAAATACCCAATGAATAATTGCAAACATAACAAAGTTTTAACCGAACATAAGCATAAATAGCAAAGTATTATCCAAACTCAGAACATAAAAAATAAGTTCTTTGAATAAAATTCATTAATAAAAAGTTAATAGTTTACTGAATTTCAAAGCAGTAAAATCAGTAATCTGTAAATCAAACCAAACCGTTCCTGCACTCCCCTTCCACCCCCATTCCATGATCTACTTGTTATTGATTCATCATATTTCGAGTATCATTGTTTGGATAAACATAACATAAAAATAAGTTCTTTATATACTGACAAAGTTTTCACACCAATAAAGCTAGCACATCATAACCTGAACTATAAAATAATGTAAAACGACAAACCTAGCATACCTCACGTATGAATAATCTGCTACATTCACAAAATTCTACTTATCATAGGTAAAATAGCTAACAGGACATACAAAAACTCCATGTATCCCCCACTTTTCCAAACATCAGCAACAGTTAAAGCAGCATTATTCTAAGCAAAAAATCCTTTAACAAAGGTGACCCAATCTATTCAAAGATATAGCACAATCTTGAACTATGAATTCGACGCTACCTTCATCAAAGTATCACTCATATCGAATATAAACATATTTTAATTATGAATAAACGTAGGCATTAGCAAAATTCATCTCGGGCCAACCTAGCATTACTCAGCAAAAACTTAACCTATGCTCACGTTTTTTCTAATATATCATCGTCAGTTAACACAGTAATATCTCAGCGAACTTAATCATTTCTCAAACATAGTACGTGTTTAATTTCACCAGTGTCCCATAGTAAATTTAACAAAACGTAACAGAATTAAAACATTAGCCTAACATATTTAACACCTCCAGGACGAAAACCTACAAATAGATAATAACAATTTGAACTACAAATACAGACATTAGACATTTGGACGCTATGAATAAAGTTCTCAACATGCCCTCGTACACAGGCAAAATCAACCTATCCAGCTTTTTTTCAATCATACATCAGCAAGCTAAAGTAGTATTATCTAACAAAATTCCTTAACAAAGTGACCAAACTATCAAAGATACCAGCATCTTGAACTATGAATTTCTAATACATTTAACATTTTATGTTTGTATATGTATTTCGTGTTTCATTCAATACTATTGCCCGGATAAAACTAATAAATGCTAATTGGAACTAAGAACATAACATACCTAACACACTAATAAACAGTTTTCATTAACAAAGTTCTTTACTTATCAACGGTAAGTAACTAACATTGTCCATAAAACTTAACCTATCCAACCTTTCGAAAAATTACGCAATACCTTCGGTTCGTTAGGCTTACACGATAGACTTATCATTACGGATATTTTCATGTTTATACAAAAACTTTCACGAATGCGCTCACTCATCAACATAATCACAATCTTTACTACATATAACCGAACAATTTTCAACGATGAGCCTCACTACAGGGAGATCACCCCTGAGAGATGCGTGAAGACCCATGTAGTGGTACCTCGAAGGTGGGTGTAAGCGGTTACATAAAGGCACAGCCCTTAGGGCTGTGTCCGCCTACCCTGATTTAGGGTATGTAAAATTTGACAATTTTAGTAAAAAATATGACTTGAATAAATAGATCAATAGATCAATAGGTCAATAGATCAATAGATCAATAGATCAGAAAAGGGGTGGGGAGGGCAGTTTGATTTACTGATTTACTGATTTACTGCTTTAGGGTATGTAAAACATGACAATTTTTGTAAAAAATATGACTTGAATCAATAGATCAATAGATCAATAGATCACGGTAGGTGTGAGGAGGGCAGTTTGATTTACTGATTTACTGATTTACTGCTTTAGGGTATGTAAAAACGTAAGTTTGTAAGTTATAAACAAAATGAATAAGAAATTTTATTTATTTATTTATTTATTTTTTTTATTTTTTCTGATTTTTTTTGAAACCATTATTTCGAAATCTACAGACCGATAACATATATAAGGACCACATTGTTGTTATACGAAAGTTTATTAACTCAGCACCGCACCGGCTCCACACCGGTGCCGGTACCGGTACTCGGACTCCTCTGACTCAGACTCATCACCAACTCATTCCATCTCTCCCTCAACAACAACAATGT
>JABUQX010106654.1:0-25623 GCA_015478945.1 Trachelipus rathkii | reverse complement strand
TATATATAATATTATCCTCAAAGGCCACCCAGTATTTAATATATCCTTATACTTATATATATAATAATTAATTATTATAAATCAAAAAAAACCAATAGGTTGGTATATAAAAACTCAGAACCTAGGTTGACCTGAATGATCACACCAAAATTGGTTGTTATAGTATATAATATATAATGTGAAAATTCTTAGTAGTTATTAATTTACAGTACCTATTAAGCATGGTGATATTATCATATTACTTATGTATTATTAAACTTAAATATCCAATTAATATTCATTATCCCCAATCTATTAAAGTATCACGATTAAATAAACTAGAGGTATAACCCTCTGCGAGTCGGAAGTCGAGAGTTCGTGACAGTCGGAGTCGTGGTATAACTAAGTCGTGCAATTTTTCCCGGGAGTGACGGGAGGGTGGGAAAAAACGAATATGAATTTTATATTAGCGAAACGAAGATGTACGGGAAAGTTCGAAAACACCGTCTGAGATTAGTTCTTAAGTTGAGTAATATATCAACGGGAATACGAATAGTAAGTGGAACTGCGAATAAATGTAAACCAATTCTTCTTATTCTATATATCGCATCCGAGTGAAATATTAGAAATAGTGATTTAAAGTTGGAGTTGGAGTCGAATTCTGTAGTTTACAAGAGGTTGGAATTGCAGTCGGAGTCGGAGTCGGCAAGTCGGAGTTCGAAGGATTCCGTGTGTAAAGTGGCATCGGAACCAACTCTAACTATACGTCGTGAAACAAAAGCCGAGACTAGACGGTGAGAATACAATTTCGATTGTTCTATTCTTAAAGAATCTTTCTTTTTGAAAACATGCGTAAAAGCTTTGAAACTTTCAATAAGTTTACATTTACAGTCGAGTCGCGTATGCATTAAACCATTTATGAACTTGTGAAGATAACTAATTATATATGATCCTAGTCCATCATTCTATATTATTTGATTGATTATTATTATTATATATTTTATTATTATTATATTATTATTATTATATTATTACTTATTATATTATATATACTTTATTATATTATATTATTATTATTATTATTATTATTTATATTATATTATCTGATTATATTATTATTATTATTATAATTACTATTATTATTATTATTATTATTATTAATTATATTATTATTATTATTATATTTATTTATATTATTTATATTATTATTATTATTATTATTATATTATTCATTATTATTATTATTATTATTATTATTATTATTATTATTATTAAATTTTTGATTTTATTTCAAAGCCACGTTCTCCATCACAACTATTTGTACATAATTAAAATTTTTTTAAAAATCTCTTGAAAATAATTACTAAGGAGAAAGAAGATAATATTTACATTAGAATTTTCCCGAATCGGGAATGATTCAGACTACAAATGGTAAGGGCAACTCACTTAGCGTTTCTATCGGATATGAAATCGACAATCAAGTTTTTCTCCGTCTCCATAAGCATGAGACCAACATCTTCACGAGGAATTATTTCTTGTAAACTGCGAATGTTTATTGTCAGTTTGTTTTAAACTTGATATATAATAAGTAAAGTCAATTAGAATGATCAAAGTCTTGTCAGTAATCTGGTGAGATAAATACATAAAATATTTATGTTAAGTAGTGCTGTCCTCGGTCGTGCCCAAATGTTGAGTGAATTAGTCCAAGCTTCCGCTCTCGAGCCAATTTTAACGATCTGACTTTGACACACAGATCCGATATAATATTGTGAGAGTGTTTAGAAATTATCTAATAGGCCCATGATTGAACCATGTGCCACGATATTGAGAATGATAATCAAATGGTCTTTTGCCGGGACTGTTAGCAAGTATGTTGATATGCCCGTCCGACAATCTAGTTCATTCGTATAACCAAATATGTCGAAGTACAGTCTAACTCAGGCCAGTGTAAAATTAGAATACATAAAAAAACGTGAACATTAGTAGTCCGTTTGTCGGCAAAGTCTATCTATCTTAATCCACAGAGAAGATTATGCTAGATTTTTTTCTTTTTTGACGTGTATTCGGTTATATAAGATCTGACTTTTAATTTTGAACGGGGATAATTATCATAATTAGGGTTTAAGATTGGTCGAAAAAGAAATCATTATAATATTACGAAGCACTTCTCTCCTTATTGACAAATAGCGCGGATCTGGAAAAGTATTTTCGTTGAGAGAGTGGAGCGGAAAGAAAAAAGAAATTTATTCGAATTTTTGATGCCGCATTTGATTTTTCGGTACTCGTCATATAACTTTCACTACTATAAATTTTAATCACACGAGCATACATTTATCACCTAATATACAAACCTATTTCAACTGAATACTTGTGGAATGCATCACAGTTAATTAAATTTTTACGTTAATGCGGCAAATTTCTCAGATCAAATAGTTATTCCCCAAGTTGGAATACAATAGGTTGTATGCTCTTATGTTAAATCTAATAAAAATTTTTACGATTAGGATTCTATTCTTTGTAAATAGTTGATAAATAGGATCCATAGTTATTCATATACAGACCATTATTCAGTGGGTTTGACATGTATGCCTGTAGATTAATGAGCACGTCAAGAGAAATAATTAACATTGATTTTTGATGATTCTAAAAAATAAACAGATAGTCAATTATTAACCTAAGTTTCGGTATTGAATTTTAACGTCATGACAACTCTTAGAAATTTTATTGATGAACTTGATGTATATGACATATGTCTAAAATAGATATGTAGGGTGTCGTCTACGATACCTTTATGGTAAAATTAACTAGGTCAAGGGATTTAAAGTTGTTTGTTTCACGAAGGTATTTATGATTTTTCAAGATTGGACATTATATAAGAGTCAGCATAAATGATTAAGGTCCAATGTAGGTACAAGCCCATCGTCAAGTCATTCAGTTTGTAGATATATGTATTCTTTAAATTTAAACGGTTTTTGATTACAACAAATTAAATAAAAGGTTATTCTTCATTATGTGTTTCTGATAATATATCTGGTGAGGTAGCATTATTTGCTACTAAGTTGATAAATAAACATATTTTGGTTAATTATATATTATGTCAATCGTATCAAGAACGGGTACATTCAGACATAAAAGATTCAAATACATGAGAGTTTATAAATATTTAGTGGCTTTTCAAGTTTTAAAGTTTGATAATTATTCATAATGTTTCATTATTTTTATCAGTTTAGCTATGAAAGAGTAATTCGGATATGTCACGATAATGCCTGTTCAGATATTGGGTACAATATGTTGATTTTGAGTACTAAAACTAATTTAAGCATTTCCATCGAAAATGATGGAAATGATTTTCTGAAAGTTTTAAATTATAATTTTCTGCTATAAATAATATATAATATATATATATATATATATATAATATATTATATATAATTATATATATATATATATATATATATAAATAATTTAATATATATATTATATATTATATATATATAATATATAATATATATATAGAATATATTATATATATATATATATATATAGATAATATATAATTAATATATATATATATATATATATACCAAATAATAAATCCAGGTATCTTTAATTTGTCCCAGGAATATAAAATCTTATTTGTTTTTATATTTATCTAATAAGCGTATTATTGATTTTCTTATCGCCATAGTTATTATTATTATTATGTATTATTTATATAATTATTCACCTATTATTAATTGTATTATTATATGATTATTAATTATTTATAATTCTTATTATTAGGTTATTATTATTATTTAATTATTTATTTTATATATTATTAATTATTATATTATTTATTAATCATTAATTGAAAATTAAGACTGAAAGTATTAAACTGTTAATTTTATAATGGCTGTTTTATAATAACAACATAACAATAAAATTTAACAACTATTTGCATTATATTTACGTCTACTACAATTATGTTTCTCAGAAATCTGAAATATAATTGTTTTTGTCATGTGTTGCGCCTCTGCACTCTCCACGGTCTGTGTACGGTACTTTACCGATGGTACACTATAGCATTAGGAGATTTAGATTCATTGCAAACAGTTGGTATATATTCTTATTCTGAGAAAAAGAAGTGCATTAAAGAAACAAAACTTGCTTGAAACAAAAAAATGTTTTAATGTAACTCTCTGTAAGCACTAATCTGAGTCAAGAGTCGAAATTTTGAATTTGACTGCTGGAGTCGGAATCGAATGACGTCGGAGTCGAAAATTTTGTTTTAAGTGGAGTCAGAGGGTCGAGTCGGAGTCGAAAATTTTTGTTTAAGTGGAGTAAGAGTCGAATACCAGTACGGAGTCCGAAAAATCCAAATTGAATTTAAGGAGTCGGAGCCGGAGGTTTAAGGAGTCGAAAAATTTATTTTACGACTCCGCAGCCCTAGGGTGTAAAAAACCACGTCGCTGAGAAAAGCATAGACAAAAAATTTGCACAATTTACAAAAGGGTATTCCCCTTTATACAACATTACAAAAAATCAAAGGGTCAAAACTTTGCTTAAAATCTTTGATCTCTGTTTAAACTGGCGGTTTCTAGAGCATCGAGCTTGCCATTTGGAATCGAAGTTGCCTTCGCGATGGCTAGAATATCAAAATCAGGGTTGTTAAGGATTTTTTTTGATTTTTTAGAAAAAAAATCAATTTTATTATTATTGATTTTAATTGAATTTTTTTTGATTTTTTTGCATTTTTTTGAATTTTTTCAGATTCGTACGCTCACCGAAATATATATATATATATAATATATATATATAATATTAATATATAATTTTGACTATAGCAACTGAATATATATTATAATATTATAATTGAAATATATTAATATTATAATATAATATATATATAATATAATTATATATATATTATATATATATATATATATAAATATATATAATTATATTAATATATATATAATATATATAATTTAATTTATATAATAATAATATTATATATATATATATATATATGATATATATAATTAATATAATATTATATATATATATTATAATTAAATTAAAATATAATATATATATATATATATATATAATTATATATTACATATATATAATAATTAAGTTAATTTATAATATATATATTAAATTATATATTAATATTATTAATATATATATAATATATATATACTAATATATATTAATAAAATTAATATTATATATAATAATATTAATATATTATATAATATATAAAATATTTATATATTATAATAATATAATATTATATATATTTATTTATATATATATATATACATTTACCTGAGTAGGGCAACATTACGACTACCTTTAGTCCTGAGTACACCGTGTATTACGCGGATGAGGATCATAATTTTTACTCCATGATCATCTTCAATGGAGTATCCAGAAAAAAAAGCTGTCAATTTATTTTATAACATAATTTATATTAATTATATCACTATATATACAACAATAAGCAATATAATAATGAATAGTCTAATAATTAAAATAATTAAATATATATAAATAAAATATAAAATTATACCTATAATAGTATAACTAAAAAAGATTAACAATATCAAAATATATTAATATCAAAAATCATAAAAGTCATAATATGAGATTAGAAATATATCATAATAATCAAAATGTGAATCTAAAACTAGAAAACTATGATGGACAATGTTAACAATCTATTGGACAAATTATTATATATACTCGAGATAATTTATATCAAGTAATGGAACGTTCACGACAGCTAAGGAAGATGCTGAAAGTCCAATATCTGAGATTAGTAATTATAATACGTTAAGTATCTACAATATCTTAACAGACCACACTAGTTCAACAATAACATTGAGGACAGATTAGTCGCTCACAACAGGTAAATTAATTTTAAATAATAATTAATGTTATCATACTGATCAGATAATTAAAATTATAATTAAAAGCCGCATGGAGCACGTAGACCTTCATACCAATACCACAGTTCAAATAACAAGTTAATTAACACACTACATAAATTGTTATTATAGTTAAAGGATATATAATATAACAAATATCATTATAATAAACCTCTCAGGGAGCATATGAGCACACATGTCGTGGCTCACTCTAATTATTCATATCCTCAAATATATATATACAATATAAGATGAAAAAAGTATGAAGATTCAGAAGCCGCAATTTTGGGAGTACCACTCAGGCACTGTCCCGTTCCAGTGAACGTGGGGAGTACCATCTACAGGCACCGTCCCGATTCATTAAAGGTTGGGATAACATTCAATACCAAATTCCGGTTTAAAAAATTCCGTGTAGTTGGAGTAATCTAAATGCTAGACCGGTTTACAAAATTTCGTGTAAGTTTGGATATAACTATATATAACTATACCTTGGGTAACCTTAATACCAAAATCCAGGTTACAAATTTAATGCAGGTTGGGGCAATCTTAATGCAAAAAATCATGCAGAATACACCCAATAATATAGTTATTAATCATTTGACAGGAGATTGAATTAAGAAGCTGCAGTGAACCACATTCACTTATTATATATCGAAAGCAATCTGGAAGTCGAAAGAAATTCTATGCTTTGCAGGGTGCGACATTAATTCAATCCCTCCATAATTACTCTATATAATGAGAAGGCGTACCTATACACTCTTCCTCTCAAATAGGCACATAATAAAATGCTCCACACAGGCACAGATAAAAAGATTAATAATTAAGCAAGACAGCACTACTGTCAATGTGTGCACTGCCATAAGAAGTATGTCAGGTCCAATGCCGAATAATAAAATTCACGAGTAAATAAACGCTATATATATATGTAAAGAACGGAGGAGCCCGCATGAGTGAAAACACTAAATCATATAAGGTACTTCACTACGCTCTGCTACCACTGATCTAAATTAGTCTACCCTAGTAAAATTACAAACAATGAAACACTCACACTTTGTGGATTGAGTCATGGAAACTTCTCAAAATAAACAAATGGTTGTCTCAGAGAATAAAATGTTGCTTTTTTATAATAGTATATTAGAGATGATAATAAATATACATATTAAAGCATAAGTACATAATAATATAAGTGATCACTTATATTATATATAATAGACATTACACTCCAGATAATTCAACATCAAAAAAATAATAATTATATTATAATAGAAAATGTAACTACTGCTAATATATGAGCTCTACTCATCATAAGAGATTTATATCCACTAAAGTTAGAAAGCCACATCAATAAAAGAAAAAATATTAAAAAAAAATACTATATTAAGTAACTCAGCATAATAAGTGAACTACTAAATTACATTAAATCAATAATAGTTATTAATAATCACTAAAAATCAATTATAAATCAACTAAATACTATATATAAATATCAATAAATATTTAAATAAATATAATTTAGAAAAATTATAATATAAGATAAATATATCACCAATTTAACAAGTTTTTAACTTTAATATTAAAAGTATATCGACTCCTTTAACAAGTTCCCAAATACCCACTCAATGTCAAATTAATACAAATTAAATAAAATTTGCATCAAGAAGATGACCCGTGTTTAAGTTAGATGAAGCCAAGCAATCTAAAAGAAAAAATATGAATACATTCAAAGTGAATAATAATGAGAATTAATACCTAATATATAAGAAAATATAAAATATAATAGAATAATCACTCGACAAAATAAATAAAACTTTGCATAGTGACATTAAAGTAAAATAAATAAGTAAAAATTATATATAATTAAATCACCTATATATATAACAAAATATATAGAATAATTATTTAGTAAGAGAGAAGTAGATTTAATCATAATAGAATATATATATGTATATGAAAATAATTAGATTATATTAAGATATATAATATATATAATATTTATTATTAAAGTTACCATAACTAAATTTAACTCTAATAACTACATAATATCAACCTAGATCTATATCAATCAACTACACACAAAGAGTATATAAACCTATAAATCAAAATAATATAAAATTAAATAGAAATAATAATAATTAAAAAATTACATGAATAAAAGACTCACACATGAGAATATATAAGTGAGATAATGGAACCTATATAATGATTACACACCTAAATCAGACTTGAGGAAAACAACTTAAATGAGTTAAAATTAATTAAGAAAATTTGGATAATAATAATAAAATTTATTAATATAAATATTAATATTACTAATAATAGATAAGTAATATAGTCATCAAAATATTATACAATGAAATAATAATATAATTAATAGAGATAATTTAGAGAATCACAATTAATATGTATTAGTATATAGTAATACTTATATATAATCTATTATGAATATTAAATGATTTAACAATAAATATAGATATATTAAATATATATAATTATATAGAATAGAATAATAATGACCTTCAAAACAAATCATAATTATCTTAAATAGAAGAAATAAGGAACTCACACTTAGAAATACGAAATATTAATCTATATAAAATATATTAAATATAACTATTAATAATAATAATAATAGAAATATAATATTAATATTTATTATACATAATTAATAATATAATATACATATATAATAAAAACGATTTTGAGTGTATATAAATAATAATAATAATAATGAATAAATAATGAAGATAATATACCCATAATTTAGCATATAATAATCACAATTAATATAAAAATAATGTTAATAATCTAGATTTCAATATGAATAATTAATTAATATATAAATATATAAAATAATTAATATATCACTAAATATATTCCTCATAATAATTATATATAAATAGAGTGAGATGTGACACTCAAGGATGAAACTATTCATTATATAGAGAGTAGTAGAATGATAACTCATATAATGTTCGATATATAATCATATCTCAATAAATAAATAAAATTTATTTATATATGGTTAGAACTAGTAAATCAGAGATGTCTAAAAAAAGAGTAACCAATAGCGAGTCTTACATAATAGTATATATATATATCTTATTAATAATTATATTAAATGAGAATTCTGATTTATAACAATTAATAATCATATAGAAGATGAATTCACTACAATTGAAGTGGCACATTTAATATAAATATAATTATTATATATAAATAATTAATTTAAATATATAATATGGAGAGTTGAATTGGAAGATCATTCACGATAGCCCATATTAATTGCTTACACTTAAATATAATAATTCACTAATGATAATTAATATTATAATTATATTATATAGTGTTATATAACTGGAATAATTAATTCAAACTCAAGATGACATAAATTTATGCAGCTTTATAAAAATTATTAATATTATAATAGACTGAGAACTTGGAACATAAAGTGAGATTATATCAATAAAATAATGGAACAGATATAGAGCACGAGATACTATACTTAAGTAAATTTATTATATCTAATCTAATTATAATAGATAAAAGAATTATATATGTCGTAACTATGAGATGACAATATTCATATAATGAATGAGGATACACACTAAATGAGACATGAATTATATATATTCCAATATATAAATAAATATAATTAATTTTAATCGAAATAATAAAAATTTAAGAGTAAATAGCATAGTGCATTAACCTCATTGAGAGTAAGATAAATAATAATAGTTATCTAACTCACAAGAGATATAAATCCCACATAAAATAACAATATAAGAAATAATAATATATACTCTCAATAAGAATATCTCGTAATTAATTAGAGTATCACTTTATATTAAGTATGTCACACATGTCAAACCACTAAAATAAATAAATATAATGAATTAAAAGATAGAATCACATACATAATAGGACTCCCAATCTTAAGTTAATATATGATTCACATACATAAATAGATTCAATCACTAACAAGTATATAATAATAATATAAATAAATAAATAAATTATTAATAAGACTTATATAAAGTAATAATAAATCAGATCATATAAATCAACATAAGAAAGATTTTTTTTAGAACCAATGATATCAAAACTAAATATAAATATATAATAATAAAATTAAATAATTAATAAAATATTAGATAATAATAAATATAAATAAGAATAAAATCACCAGTTGCAAACATGTCAATTGACATCGGATACACTCAGTCAACAATTCAATAAATATAATAATTAATGAATTAAATAATTTAATAAATATTAATAAAAGATATGTCACATAACATTGGTCTTTTATATATATGGCATTATCTATCATCAGATATCATAATCACTATATATATATATATATAAATTAAATATAAAGAAGCTAATCAAGAAATAAATATGAATATATGTATATCCTCACTAGTCCACAATCTATAATAACTATAATATAATAAAATATATACAATATATATAAAATAAGAAATATAAAATACATTAATAGAGATGAGCACTCTAACAGCAAATTAGGATCACAGACATTAAGAGTGTACAATAATTGTATCACCAATGAGATCAAATCACACTCAAATAAATAATTAATTAATATATATTATAATGAAATAATATTATAGATTAATTATAGAGATATATCACATCACGCAATGAACACCCAATCCATAGAAATAAAGTATAATTATCTCACACTCATGATATATAAAATACATCATATAAATTTAAATAATTAATAAGAGATATATAAATAATACTATATATGAGTAAGAGAATGCAACAATTTTTAAAAAAATTCACCTAATATAAGTAACTTATATTTAAATTAACTATTTAGTCAATAACTCAATAATTAAATAAAATATATAATAAATAAGAATCATGATCCAATATAGGTACACTCATCTAAAGTAATAAAATGATCCCATGTCAACCCATAAAATAAATAAAATAAAAAATTAATTAAATAATATATATAATCAATTAAGAATAAAAAGAGAGATGACAGTTTATCTTATCAACCATAAAAAGAGAGACTAATGTTACCACTCAGTGTGAGAATAATATCATAAACTAACACATAATATAATAATAATTATATAATATAATATAATAATATAATATAAATAAAATTATAAATAAATAAATAATAATAAAATAATTACTCGATAACTAATATATTGAGAATAACAGCTCTATACTATAAAGTAATAAATTATGTATACATCACCTATAAGATAATAATTAATAATCAGTATTAAATATAATAAATAATATAATATTAGTATAGTACTTTTATTTGAAATTATATAAAAGCTTTTAATAAATTAATTATACCATGTTAAAGTTTTTAAAAAAGTAAATACATAATAATAATATATATGAGTATATAACCTATTCATATATAATAGATTATATTATATAATAATAAATAAAAACAAATATAATATAATAATAATAAATAATATTAATAAAATATAATAAATAATTTAATTACAATAAAAATTATCAAATATAAATAAATAAAGTGTGAGGATAAATAATGTCACAATACCCCACACTATCATAAGGGTGTGACATCAGCAGAGGGTTGACACACACCACATCCCTTTGAATGGCGATACTAATAAAACAGATGCCACATACCACACATTTCTTTTATAATATATTATATTTATTAATCATATTATAAATTAATAGGATAATAATTATTATATTCTATAATTATATATTATTTAATTAATTGATTAATTTTAATTACAACTTCTATATATATATATTAATCAAAAAAAATAAAATAAAAATAACTTATTTATTTCCAAATATAAAAAAATAAAAATAAAATAAATATAAATAATAAATATAAATATGAGAATTATTCAGAATTTCTCATAACGATAAATTATAATCAAAAATGAAGTACTAGTTTAAAATATGAAATAAACATTTAATTAAAAATAATTAATAATTAAATTAATAAAATTAAAATATAATTAATAGAAGTCACACTGCAATATCTATGAAGACACCCACTCTTATGATAAAATTATATCTACAATTATAATCATACTATATAATTAAAATTAAATAAGTAAATAATAACATAATTCTAATACTATGATTTTTCCATTACGAAAATTCTTTCACATATGATGCAAGATTTCAAGCAAAATATAAAATTAATTATTAATTAAGAGCATAGATAATTAAGGTCCCTAATAAGAGTAAATAATTTCCACACTCACTCAGAGTGTCAAATCCACCATAATAAATTAATAATAAATAGTATAATTAAATTATAATAAAAATAATATATATAAAGTAAACAATCTTGCAATAGGAATAAATACCTAATACTAGACTAAACTTTACAATAACGTACCTATTACATTATTAAATAACCTCAATAACTCATAAAATATATATGATACTTTGTATACTTGAAACTAGCCATGTTACTTTCGTTTTTCATCACTCTCATAGGATATCCCTTAGATGACAGCATGACATTTGAGAATCAGTTAAACTTTATATGCACCTTTTTTTTGTTACCTTTAAAAGTAATTTATATTTGTGAATATAGAATTATATGACAAATATAATCAAATGTACCATTATAAATATACATGTAATATTAATTACATAGAATTAAATAATTAATCTATAACAAATAAATACAATATATATAATTAAGTCTGCATCTGCATTAATCTCAATTTTTAAACCCTGCCATAGCTCATATGTGAAGTGATTATTCAATAAATATCTATACTCAATAGTGAGAAATCTATATAAAATTAAACAGCAAGGCACTAAAGAATGTTATCAATTGAATACTTAATAAATCATTATAATAATAATAAGTGTTAATAATTAAATAATAATTATAAAGTAATAATAATTTCAAATATTTATCATTAGATTTAGTAAAATAAATAAATAATATTGATTTATGTAATTAATAACATATTAAGATTTAATTGTGAATAAAATAATATATAATAAATAATAATAATTTAATTGAAAATAAAATAATAATAAATAATAAAATTAACAAATAATTTACACTAATTCATAATAATAATAAAAATTTATAAATAGAAATAAAAGAAAATAAATAATAAACTTAATAATAAATTCCATAAAAATTATAATATTAAGAATAATTGTTATATTGTATGTTCCACACTTTCTCTTCTAACAATCTTTTCATAGGACACTAGAACTAAACTCATAATAATAAACATATCAATAAAACCCTTGTAATAATGAAATTGAAAAGAAATCATAATAATATATAATAATAATAATAATAATATAATAAATAAATAATAATAATTAATAATAAAAATAATAATAGAATATATAATAATTAATCAATTAATAATAATAATAATATAATTAAATAATTAATCAAATTATATATAATAGAATTTAATAATAATAATTAAAATAATTAAATAATAATAGATATATGTACTATAAAATTAATATAATAAAATATAATTATAATATTCAATAATTAATAATCAAATATTTAATAATAATAATATAGTAGATTGTAATTAAACAATGACTAATTATTAATAAATAATATAATATATAATCAAATAATAATAACTTAAGCAAAAAAATTTAAAAACTACATAAATTAATTTATATTATTTAAAAATTATTTTTAATAAAATTTATTCAATAGACTAAATATAAATAAGAGATAAATGATATTATAAATAATAATAAATAATCCAAAATAAATAAATAAAATAAAATTAAATTTTACAAATTATACAATAAATAATTAATAAATATATAATTATAACAAAAAATAATATAAATAAAAAAACAATTTGAATAAAAATTAAAATAAATAACTATTAATAATAATAATAATAATTAATATGAATTAATAATAGTACTATAATTATGTTTAAATATGAATAAAAAATAAAATATACTCAATAATTAATAATAATAATAATAAATAATAATAATAATAATATATAATAATAATAATAATAATATAATAATAATTAATAATAATAATAATAATAATAATAATAATAATAATAATAATAATAATAATAATAATAATAATAATGAGAGTTAATTATACAACACATCTTCTTATATCATTATCAGTTATACACACACTATCTATACTAATTAAACATATCCAATGAAAAACTAGAAAAAATTTAAGAAGAAATGAATTATAAATTTTTTTAAAACAACGAATTAAGAAAAATAATAAATATAATAAATTATGTAAATTAGAAACATCAATACTAAATAATAATAATAATAATTAATCAATAGATAATAATAAATAATTACTCAAATGCTACACAAATACCACTATACTCTTTTCAATAGCTAGCGTCTTTCAATTCACCTCACGCAATATTACGTATTTGCTCTAACCTGTAAGCACGCTATGCTTCACACTACCTATGTTATATAGCCCGTTCGTGAGGTTCTAGGTTTACATTCCCACAGTTAATTCCACAAATCGTCATTCTACCGCCATATAATGAAATCTCCAACTCAACCCGTTAACTTACCTTACCCTTGTCCTTAATACTTCCGTGAGATCCGGGTTTTGTTAGTTGACAAATGATCCACAAAATGGTATAAAAATGGATTCTACTGATAATCTCATAGCTAACACAGCATTAAAACACCCACTAAATTTACTTCAAAATTTTTTGTCAATCAGCTGTTTACTTTATCACAATTTTCAATCCAAAATTTCTTATCGTAATTTTAATAAACCCCGTGTCTTAATTCCTAATCCACAACCCATTTCTTAAGTGCTAATTAACTTTAGCAATATATAACAACTTTGGTGAGACCGGTAGATATTCCACTCCTTGCGTTTAATTAATAAACATTACTTTCCAGTAAAATATCTGTCAAAGTTGTGCCTACCAACTCTTAATCTATTAATAAATACCTATTTGTATTAAAAATACCCATATTTCTTCATGTTGGTGTTAAAAGCACTTTAATATGCTTTCCATCTAAACCAGACTCTCAATTTAGTCTCTTCACAAAATTTGTAACCATTTAGAATCACCTGACATTTCTATCCCTGTTGTAGACACTGTATATTACACCAATTTCGACATTATAAAATATACACACACCAAGTTTACGTATACCTTCTCAACTAGTGTTTTTTCGTTATTATTACTTTGAGAAAATGAGAGACACAAAATAAGACATTTTTCTGATGCCGACGCTTGCCTGCAGCAACGAGTTTACTTAATATTTACTGCTAGTTAGTTTAAATATCAAGTTCTAAAATCATATAACAACCCCGTCAAAGGATAGTGAAACAACAATCTAAAAGAAAAGAAAGAATAAAAAAAAATTAAATATGATGGTTAAACACACCATCGACACTGAATATTCCATTTCGACCATCCGAGAATATATGATGCTCTCCTTATATCGATGAACTAAATCGGTCCTAATTTTTGTAACAATATTATTCAATAATAACTTCTTAACTTCATAATTGCAATGTGGGCGCATTTCACTGGGAGCCTCTCTGCCACTTTTAACTGAGTAGCCCTGTACATGATACTTCTGGTGCTGATGTTCTGACGTTCCTGTGGGGTATTTTAACACTAATTAATAATCATTTCAATTGCACCGAGCACTTCACCTCACTTCTCAAAAGCTCTTCTACTTAAATAGGCCTTGGTCTTATACTCCGAAACCTTCTGGGCTGATTCACCTTGATCATTAAACCTGCTACTCTGCTATTTACTCTTACTCGTGTGCCTTTCCTCCTGCTTCTTCTCTCTTGTTTCTGTAAGCGTCTTCATCTTGAATCTCACGTGTACCAGACTGCCTCCCAGGTTTCCAATGAGTCCACTACCTTATCTGATACCAAAATCCATTTTCTTCCTTATCCCTCATCAGTGGGATCACAGACATTATTCAGAAAATACGTTGCTAAACTACTTCGGAAATGCTAATTGATATTCCTACAACATGCATTATGTGTGAATTCATTATTCAATATACTTCATTGTCCGGTCATTATCTTGCTTATTTTCACCTTCGCTCTAACCAGTCAAGTTGTCTCGGGAGGTTTATCATGGCTAACATGTTTTAGTGTTTGATTACCTTTATATTTCTCACCAACCTTGGTCCTGATCCTGCATCGACATTATCTATAATTGCCATTTTTTCATAACGCCATATGCTTTGACAATCTACCATTATGTCGTTACGCTTGATATATCGACTCTTTGTTTATTTGACGTCTTTTTCCTTTCATCTAGTCTATCCATCTATAACTGGTGAGTTACATGAAGCTTTTAATTTCTTGCGGCCAATTGATGGTACCTGTTCTATCCTTTTCTATTTCTTATCCTGATATTTACACTTTTTGTCTTCGATCGTTTCTAACCTCCTCACCATTGGTAAATACTGTCCATATATGATAATTCCGTGCAAAGGAAATCGCGCACACTTTTTAAGTAATGGGGAGTAACTGAACTCTTTTAGTAGCTTATCTTCGTTTTACCCTTGTAATTTTCATAGAACATTCCTCCCACATTAACTTAGCGTTTGGAACCAAACACAATTACAAAAGGTGGATCATTCTCACTATTTATCTTGACCTAATAACTATATTGTTTAAAACCCCTGTTCACCGTATTATTGATAATTTCTCCTTTTCACCCTCACTCTCCAGCCACTTGAACGGCTGCAGTTGGGGTGTCCTTCTGCATTTTTCTAGTTGACTCCTCGGGTTAATGCCGTATCACCCTTCTCTTCTCATGCTTTTCTCACCATTAGCGTTTTCTTCTGTGAGACAATTCCCAACTCCCCATGCCTTTGTGCCGGTCTCACCATTACCTCGCCCTGTCAAGAACAGCTGTCAACCAAATGCAACAAGCCTTCTTCCTATGATATTTACCCTCTAATAGCGAAATCGGCAAACGTGCCTTATTGGTGCTCGTTGCTATTCAGCCATTACTTGCTTGCTATGCTGATAAGGAACTGCTTAATAAATAGTTGTCCGCAAACATTTTCAAAACCTGCCACTCCTTGAATTTCTCCACTCCGCTTAGTCCGTTAAAATGACCACTTCATATACTATATTGACTCTAAGGAGTAGAAACAAATTAAATATAATGGTTTTAAGATCATCATGTCGTAAAAGTAATCCAGTCCCACAGTCATCTTCTTTGCCGAATATATATTGTCCCCCTATCTCTTGGATGGAGTAATTTATCTCGCTAACCATTACTCTAATGCAATTGCATCCAGCTGCCGAACCAAAGGCAGGCCACGTTACCCTTCTCCGATTGTTCAGTTAGCAGCAGAATTGCCATCACAATTACCACTTGCGCGACCCAGTTAACTAATAGTGCGATTTTTAATACCCTCTATTTTACTGCAATACTGGATTAAACTCTGTCGATCGGAATATTAGTGCCATCTTGGTGATACCACTATTTGTCTTATATACTATACTCCAGATCTACGTTTTGGTTCTCATTGTTTGTGTGCGAGTACTTATACTTGCCACCACGTAATATCTAAATATGCGCCTCGCGTGATATGCCAGATCTATGCAACTGCATCCAAAGAGAATCCATCAACTATTATTCTTTATCTCAAATATTGTGACCAATGATATCTGAGTGCAAGTAGTTATTACACTTATACACTTACCAACTATATTACTTTAGTGTTTATTTTAATAAAAATAAATATAATAATATAAAAAAATAAACCCCTAACCCTACCCATTAAAAATTTTTTGGGGACTATGCTACATAAGGGTGTATAAGATTTTGGTTATCCCTTCATATAATTCACTCACCAAAAATAACTGATACCATACATATTCATTAAGATAAATTTAATCCGTGAGTGAGAGCCGAATAGTAAAATTCCATTTATAATGTGCCCACATTTCATTCTACTGGTTTTAGTAACTTAGTTTCCTTTGCGACTTACACCCTTTAACTTCCTTTATAACCAACCTACCTAGACACTTTCTTAGTAATTAAGGACATTAATAATTGTATGGACTATATATATATATATTATTGATCAAGCAGATATATACCTTACGTTTCCACCTTATGAGTCAGCAATTCATATATATTATAAGCGCCTCCAATCGAGTTAGTTAGAATGTGCTCACTCACATCATCTGTCATCATCTCATTATGAATGCCCACATCTGACCTCCACTCACCAAAGTTCAATGACTGCCTTTAACCTCCTCCTAAAATAATTCATTTCTAAGCATAACATATCAATGAGCTTTAGAATTAATATACCGTCACTGATGGATTCACTAACAATGGAGAACAATATACACCACGTCTTGTAACCGAGTAATAGATTTCCTACTATCCACCCGCCTGACTACATTTCACTAAAGTCCTTAATTATATATGGCAACTCCAGATATTAAATGTTCAAAGAATTCTCACTGTTCCAACCTCTCTCTATAAAATAATGAGCTCCAAAAATTTTCTAATACTCTCTTTAAAAGATTATTTTCTTGAATAATTCAACTTGATATTAAATATATATAATTACCGATCCCTTGTCGTCAATAAAACTAGTATATACACTATATCATGCGCACCTCGCACGATAACAAATTTATTAGCCTATATTGATACTCACTCTCATTCAATAGTTAGTCAAATATTCAACCTATATCTACACTATCTTATAGTGATTTTTCTACCTTCCTCATCGTTAAATTAATTCCTAAGTTTTAGCGTTCTGTACGATTCTACGTACCAAGTTATGTTCTCAGGTTTCTTTAATCAGTTCTCACATCTCACTCGACACGTTTTCTAGCACCATGCTAGTTACGTACTTGCGCGTGTGAATTATGCCTTTCGCTGTAGATGAGGACACGTGTCGGTCGAACACTAATCTGGTGACATTACTTTACCAGTCAACACCCTTACACGCATTTAACGCGAATATATTATATATATCATCAATCATAAAATAACAACCGCAATATCGCAACTCGTTGAGTGCAATCTGTATACTTCGGATACTTGTTTATAATTTTCCTCCTGCCTTAATGTTGTCCGAGTGTATTTACTACATAGCACAGAAGTTACCATGGAGCGTATCTCACAAACAAGTTCGGTGTATCCCAACATATAGTCCATGTGCATACCTCTCACACTTACACACCTTTCATAGTGAGATTCAGTTACAACTGCGTATATCTTAAGCTGCTATTCAAGTCTATCAAGTTCTGAGGTTTACTTCAAGGGAAAGTTATTAGTACTTCAACGAAATCTATGGTTGTTTTTCAATACCTTCGGCTCATATTAACTTTCTGCGGCTACTCCTACTAAAGTCTGGTGTCTGAGAGTTATATAGAGTCTCTCAAAGAGTCTTATATATAAGACGTTTGTCGCATCTTTTATCTCTAAAAAAAAACAAACGATAAAAAAAAACACTGGTGTCTATGTAACAACATTAGCTTAAGTGCTATAATGCAGTACATACAGCTCTCTCTAATCATGATTGTAGAACCAGCTTAGTTGCAGAAATTCATTACAAATCATATAAGGTGCTTCGCCTATTGTAATCGTTACCATCCTTAGTGGCACCACTGGACTATGTTTCTTAGTCAAAGTATAGTTTTAAATATACATACTGTTTTACTTACTCCCTATCAGGTTAAGTATTTGTATCTCGAAACTATTTATTCGCTCAAAGTTCTTATCCAACACTTCTGTAGTATATACTGTCAATCTATACTATACATCTTATGATATATATAAAATTGGACGGGATGGAATCATGTATAAAACAAACTTTTCTCCTAACAAGAATGGCCTGAAACTTTTAATTCCCAACCTGATCACAAGGGATTCCTTTTCAATGGTCGACGCGTTTCTTTCACACGCGTTAAAAGAGTACGAGTTAAAGGCTATTACCCTCCTTTCATTTGCTGCTTTTTATGACTAAAAAACCAAGCTCCCATACAAAAACACTATCATAAATCACAAATTTATAAAATTCCAACTTTATTCGCCTCATAAATTAAATGCTATGAAAATGCTAACTAATCTCACTCACGATTATACTTCAATTCTCTCTTTATAAATTCTCTTAAACGACCTTTACCCTATTATTCCCTATCCTTCACCATTCAATATTTCCAAATCTTTTCCAGTTTGCTACTTCCGCGGGTTATTATGTGCCAACGTTCTGCGAAGTTTTATCATTCCACAAATACCTTCTATCTAATTTCCTCCCCTAACAAGTTAATTTACCCGGCCTCTGCCAGTACTTTTAATCAATCTTATGCCTCACATATAAACTCCCAGGAAGCTATCTTGATCCTCATGTATCTCTACTGATTAATTTTGGCCAAAAACATTCTACCATCTTGTTTTTGGAACCAACTACATTTTCAAAACCTATTGTCACAACATCATTTACGTTAACCTCATAAAAAACCGCCTTGCAAATACCTTGTCTATCTATGCATAGCAATGAGCTCCTCTAAAAATCCCTTTCGAAATATAATTAGCATTGTTCAATTAGACGTTACACACCACACTGATCTTTAATATAATCCCATCCGTGATCCTTTGCTCAATTTCTCGCTTAAAACCTTGCCGGACCATTCTTTCACGCGGCAGATGGTTGCTCTCGGACACGGTCACCGGTTATAAGATTGCGTTATTATAGCTGCAATTTCGTGTCCCGAACTAGCTGTGTTCGTTCATTTTCTTATGAACTCCTCTATTTTTCACCCCCCTACTAGGGACAGAGTCACGCCATGAGGCCCGTATCTTACTCACACAACGAAGCCAACATCTTGATCTCATACAACTCTCTGAGTCTACTTTTGTTCTATGCTGCCGTGTTTTCGCCTCGCTGCGTTTAAAATCCTTGTTCTCTCCTTATGCGAAATGGACAATTCGATTAAGCTTAGTAGCCTTCAATTACTACCACAGACAAAAAAGCCAACCATTAATTAAATCGCTAGCAGTTCATTTGTCATATTCATCTAATGTGTCCTAACCCTATCACAATATAGATGGCCCACCTTTTTGAATAACTCATATCGAGTACTCTACGCATTATCTTACCGTTCAGAAATGCCGTTTTGGCAAATCACATGACTAATCTCTAGCAAAGTTCATTTAAGGAGTACCCTATGAGACAGGTACTAAGGCTAAGTAAAATAGCTTAATCACCCTCGTGACAATGACGTATAAATAATTGCCTTGAATATGTTCGCCATTTAATTAAATTTATCGCTTCTCGATTACCTGATATATAGCCCTCTATAATCTTACACATTAACCTGAGTGTACCATTCTTATTTACGGAATCGGCAACACTTGGTGAAACTCCCATCCGAACGCACATAGTTCTCTTAAGATACATCCTTTTATTCACAATATTCGTTCCACTTGTTTATTCTATTTCTTTAGATTTCGTTTTCTGGTCCTAAAACATTCTAGCGTCATATGGTATTAGTAATGTATAATAAAATATAAGGAGTGTATGTAAGTCGCATGTAATCTAATCATTAATATTGATATATGGGTCATTGACCATGTATTGGACTTGAACATCCGTCATCAACTACCATATCTAAACGTCATTCTTGTTTTTCATCCCCAAAACCACAAAACTGTTTCAACCTGACACCCTTGCAACGCTGAACTCCGCTATAAATATATAATTTCGTCCTTTCAATTGTCTCCTTTGATTCCATTCCTAGGCTCGTTTATCTTGATTCCTACCATTTCCTATTTATGAACAGTTGCCTACTCACTGTCCGTACATTTTCTCACTTACCCATATATTTTAATTCAAAGCCAGTGTAAACTTTATATCATCTAGGTTATCCTCTTCTGTTATCTTTCTCTACTCTTCCACCAAGCAAATCTCTCTGGTTTTTGTACAGGTACTGCCCTTCTTGAATCCATGGTCTTGACTTGTTTTTGACTTCCACTTATTATCTGACTGCCACCCCAGTCATTCTTGTCAATCACTAATTTACCTACAGTATGTATGGGTATCCTTGTTGCTCTCCTTATACAGATTTCAACTTCACCCATTACGTACATCTGCTCCCGTAAACCATTATCACCATATCGTCTAATTGATCCATCTCTAATATCAAACTTTATGCTATTTTCTACCAGGAAACTCCACTCCTCCGCACATAGTTCCAATACATCCTTTATTCCTCAAGAACCAGAAATTCCAATTGTCCATATTTAATGTCATCAATGGTGACCTCCAAGATTGCTGTTCGGTGAGACTCTACACTCTGACGAGGATCACCCAGACCTCTCAATCTCATTTCCTTGTTTATTACAGTCGGATCCGGAATCTTCCCGAGCTCCTTTTTTCCTATCAAGCAGTATTGGGATCCCGAATCTACTGCTGCTAACATCTCAACGCCATCCAATTTTACATTAAACTTTATCAGAGATGCCATCTTCACACTGTCAAGACCCATCATTCCTGTATCACCCGTTGCATGGTATACTCCTGACATTATTTCCATAACATCCTTTTTCTGTCTCCTTTGTGTACGTTGGGGCAATGACCCAATCACCTTTCCACCTCTTGACCTGCCTTTCCTTTCCTCTACCTCCAGTTCTACATCCACCTATCTGAATAACCGAGAACATCGTGAAGTCTATCTTTTGTTGTGGCTAGCTCCTACGCATCCCGGCTGATGGCGGATCAAGTTCATTTCCCGAACTCGTTGTTTTTCTTTTCTTTTTAACTCCTCTATTTCTTCCCTCATTGGACAAGAATCACGCCAGTGCCCGATCTCGTCACACAAGAAGCATTTCCTTTCCACCACTCTTTGAATCTCTTGTCCCTGTTCTTTGTTTTCATTCCTACGTTGGGATCCTTGTCCTCTCCTTGCTGGGCAATCCATCAGCCTATGCTCACCACTTCCACAAACCAAGCACCACCCATTAAACCGCCAGCAGTCACGTTTCATGTGCCCAACCCTGTCACAATGATGGCACCTTAACCTTGATCCACTATATGCCACCAGACCTTCTATCATATTCCCTTGGTCCACTACTAAGTTGTGTTACCGGTTGTCCATACTATTGCCCTCTCCGCCATACGTCCTTCTTTCTATTCTCCCTTGAGGGATGGCTGCCACTTATCGGAATTGTTGTTTCAGCCTCTGGTTTCGATGTGTTCATCAAGTTCATCATCCCGGAGCCCAGTTCTTACCATATATTTCCATCTTACCCTCAGAATTTCCTTTTCACCTCCCATTCGTAATTTAAATCGTCTTGCTATCTTTTTGGGCAGGCATCTTATAAATTGCTTCTTTAGCGTCTCCTTGTCCCTTTGTTCTTCATTTCATTGTTTCAATTATGTCTTCATTCGTAATGCGAATTCAGCAATTTTCTCTTTTCTCTTCATCTCCATTCTCCAGAACTCCTTCTGGAGATCCATGACCTCACTATCTTTTCCCTCCTTGCACCAGTTTCTTAACCTTGCGACCACAGTGACATATTTCACCTTAGCCCTGTACATGCTGAAATACATCCTCAATGCTCCTCCTTCCAAAAAGTTCCTTAATTCCACAACCCATCTGTTTTTGTCACGCCCCAACTGTTCCTTCGCATAACGCTCGAAGTCCTCTATAAAGGCATCGAACGTTTGGACTTTTTCCTCACCATATTTCAACGATTTCACCGCCTTAATATTTGCCCTGCTGTAAGTCCGCATTGCTTATAGCAGTTCACCTGCCAAAATAATAAGCACCCTGTTTACAGCCAAGCTGGACTCCATTCCTGATTTTTCTAGTTCCACTAGCCTTTTTAACCATAACTGTCCTCCTTTATCCACTTCGCTTTCAACCTCCGACTCCACTTCTGATACCGTGCTATCATCACATGTGTACTTCCTTACTGGTTGTTTCCTCCTTTTATTCCTCCTCTTCTTTCTTCTTTTTTCATCACTTTCGCTACTCACTTCAGTCTTCCTTTCAAAAATTTCATCTTCTGTTTCGCATATTGCACTTTTTGTTTAACTTTAACCGGGTCCTTTTTCCTCACTGACTGTTCCACATTTACTTTATCATCCTTCCCTTTATCCAGTTCTATCACCGGGTTTCCTCCTTTTGGTGTCTCCAAAACCTGCAAACAGCCCCTCATTATTGCCGCCACCTTCTCTACATCCAGACTCCTTGACTCCTCCATTAAGGCCTTCTGGAATCCTTCCAGATGCTCCATAGCCTTGGAACCTCCACAAGCCTCATCTTCCTTAACCTCTGCTTCAGTCCCCATCATATATCACCAGAATAATCCCGTTTAACCGGGCAAAACGTATCAAAAAATACACCAAATATATATAAACTCAAAAAAAAAAAATTATCACCCTGTGTGTGTGCACGTATACACAATAGTGTCTTCCCACACCCAAGTATCCTTTAACCCTGTCAGGTAGCCGAGGGTTTGTTGAAAATATTAAAATAGTATAATACTGGTTTGATATTTTCCTTTTAGATGCAGCAGATTCCTGTAATGTTTGATGTAGGGAGTGATATATTGAAAGTGATTTACTCTAAAATTGAGAGACCAAGTAGTGATATACCGATCTCACTTGGAGTATATATCTCGCCGTAATGGTTGTGACAATGGGATCCAAATCAGTTGCGTAGCTGTTTTACACCCTAGTACAGAGACCGCCGTATGACGTTGTATTGTTGGCATTATTAATTGATATTCAATTTTTATTGTTTGTTATTTATACGCACACGTGTACGTGCATACATACGATCATTAAATATACACATTTTTAGTTTAGTTTTTGAATTTTTTTTATTAATGTTTGTTTTTTATTTTTGGTGTTGTTTATTATAATATTATGTTATTATTTATTGTTATATATATATATATATATATATATATATATATATATATATATATATATATATATATATATATATATATATAATAATAATAACATATATATATATATATATATATATATATATATATATATATATATATATATATATATATATATATATATTTGCAATTAATAATATTTGTAATTAAATCTTTGAATATATATATATGGGTCTTAGGTAAAGTTTGGAATGTGATACGATATATTGGAAAATCGAATTAATTATGATATCAAATAATCCTATACAAATTATAAAATTTTTAAATGTAGGTCAAGAAGGAATTAAAACTTTATTAATTTGCTTTTTTGTTTCAGAAAAATTAATAATTTACTATAATATATATGTATATATATATAATAATATATATATATATATATATATATATATATATATATATATATATACTATATATATATATATATATATATATATATATATATATGCCTGTATATGTATATATGCTGCTGCTACTGTCTCTTTACTATATATATATATATATATGTATATGTATATATAAGAGAGAGAGAGAGAGAGATTGGGTTACTTTTTTTCTTGTTAGCTTAGCTTAGATTATTTTTTATTGTTACGTTAGCTTATGTAAATTATGTAAGGTTATATTTTATTTTTGAATTGTTACTTTAGATTATGTTAGGTTATGTTTGATTATTTTTGACTTTTAGGTTGGTTAGGTTAGGTTAGGTTAGGTTAGGTTCGGTTAGGTTAAAGTTAGGTTGTTTCAGGTTGTTGATTTGTTAGGTTGAGTTAGGTTAGGTT
>JABUQX010106653.1:7500-12500 GCA_015478945.1 Trachelipus rathkii | reverse complement strand
TATGCAACAAAAATGTGGGTTTGGGGAACGTTCGATTTAAAGAACTGAAAAATTAAATACTCCATTTTCTCCATTAATTTGCAAGTATGACAGATCAGTGAAATTAATCCCCTTTTATGCCACCAACAGTTAGAATTTTTTTTCCATTCATATCTCTCGAAAACGCAAGAGGCATTAGAACGAGTGGGTCGTCACATCAGACTCCATTTGGGAACTATGATACATTTCATCCCCTAAAGCATAGAATCCTTTAGGGAGTGTTGAGGGAGGATGATTCAGAAGAGCTGGAATAATCCTGCAAGCTATCAGAGAGTTGGTGGGTTGTTCAATAGCAATGATTGTTTGGGTACAATCTATTGAAGTCGCAGCTTTTGTCTCAGAAATAGACTAACGATGAGGTCTCTTCTGAGTTCCCATTTTTACATCTGGGTTTTGCTTTAGAAATTCTGATGTTCTGTATTTAAGCGAATAATCTTTAGTTTGATGATTAATCTTTTGTTTGTTTGTGTTTAGGAACATCTTTTTAGAAAATTGAATAATGGTAGAAGAGAGGTTAGGAAACCTAAAAGCAGGCATCGTACGTGAGGTTAGCGAACTCATTGGGAGGGTATAGGACAGAGTGTCTTGGCAAGAAATGTTCTCCAAGCTTTGTATTGGATGAACAAACTTGGTTTCATTGTTAGTTGGTTGAAAACTAGTACACGGAGTAGGGTTGTTTATAATATTTTGAATGGGAGATTAGATCAAGGGCTGCTTTTGGACTATTAGAGAAGTCGGTAGCAGAAGCAATGCAGGCAGGCAGATTGCAGTAACTGCTTGAGTTTCGCTAGAATTTAGGGAAAGAGTCCTGCTGGAACGGAGTTGTCTTGGTGAATTAACACGCGGAGGGGAGGTAGGGGGGGGGCTGCTGAAATTGTAGCATAAGAATACTTTGTCTTGTGGAATGTTTGTCTTTGAGCTGTTGAATGGCATCTCTCCTGCTCAATCTTGTATGGTATCTAACTCCAAAGCTTCCTGTTCAAACAGGTAAGACGGACATTTTAAGGAAGATTCACCGTGGCGTCCTCCACAGTTTTAGCAGTATGGTGTGTTTTCATAGGGAATGTGAAATTCTTCTTTGCAAACTGGGCATATGTCATGCGATCCCCTACAGTATTTTCGAGTATAACCAAACCACTGGCATTTAAAGCAGCGTCTGGGTCGAGGATTAAACGTACAAACACTGTAGCTTCTAAATCTTATTTTCACCTTTGAAGGTGGAAAGGGGGTACTAAAGGTCAGCAGTAAACGAGGATTGGGGTATCAGGTGAGTCCCGGCGAGGGAAAAGTCTATAAACGTTTGTACCATTTCTACTAAAAATTTCTTAAAATGACACCAATATCTTCGTTTATAGATAAGTAATGCCTTTAGAAGTGCTTCTTATTTCATCAGGAATGGAAATAAGGGGGATGTTTCAGAGAGACGTTAAGGATGACAAGATGGAACTTTGGTTCCGGTTAGTAGTTTGAACGAGAAAGGACCCATTTCTCTTTAATAAGACTAGGAGGGGGAGGTCTTCACCTCGTAAAGCTTTTTCAAGTGCATCGCTAAGAATAATGGTTCTTTGCTCAGTAAGAGCTTTAGAGGCAGTGGATCGCGATAAGTAATATATGGAGTAGGCAAATGAAAACGACTATGACGAGTATGTTATGAGTGACTAGAGTAATGAGAGTATTGTGAAGCAATGTAAAAATAGACATTTTAAAATACTAAAAAAAAATTGGAAAATTACTTGAAATAAGAACTAAAATACAAATCAAAGGAAGTTAGAGAGGCAAAATTAGCTCCACCAAAAATATTCAGGATATTAATTTAGAAATTATGATTATAAAAATAAAAAGATGGTACCTATGTAATTTAAGATCGCTCATAATATAGAGTTGTTCGCATTATTATTATTATTATTATTATTATTATTATTATTATTATTATTATTATTATTATTATTATTATTATTATTATTATTATTATTATTATTATTATTATTATTATTAAGTAGTGGTATTAGGATTATTTTTCCTCTCCTTTCTTATTGTCTTTACCTTTATCGTTATTATAATAATTGATGTCTGTCATTATTGCTCTTAGTTATTATTATTATTATTATTATTATTATTATTATTATTATTATTATTATTATTATTATTTTTATTATTATTATTATTATTATTATTATTATTATTATTATTTTTATTATTATTATTATTATTATTATTATTATTATTATTATTATTATCTATTATTATTATTTATTATTATATTATTATTATATTATTATATATTATTATTGATTATTTTATTATTATTATTATTATTTATTATTTTTCTTTATTCTTATTTTATTATTATTATTATTATTTATTATTATTATTATTGATTATGTATTATTATTATTATTATTATTATTATTATTATTATTATTATTATTATTTAATTATATTTTATCTATTATATTATTATGATCTAGTTTATTAGATAGATTATCTCCTTATAACTTTTTTAATGTTTATGATTCTCTATTAAATATAAATTTGAATACGAAAACCGCATAATACTCTGGGCTCAAGGACGAAAGCGTTCCCTTGGAAGCCCATTTCTTGTCTATGTATTTATTTTTATATTAAATTACTATTTTTTTAAAGTATTAAATCATGGACAAAATAAAGTATTTTTGATTTTGATTTTGATTATAGCCAGTGGAATAACTGGTAAGGAAGCAATACAGAGAAGTAAGATTTAAAATTTATTATCTTAGCAAAATCAGAGTTAGGCTCATTGAGCGCGTAGCCTCACAAAGAGTACATCAAACAACTTCCAAGAACGATCTAATTAGTACAATTACTTTCCGTTGCATATTTTCAAAATGTGAACAGGAAAAAAGATTCAATAAAGATTGAAAATAACTTGTAGTGGTATATTCTTAGATTGAATATCAGACTCTGTAGCAATTTTCAACTTTTTATAATGACAACAGTTTTTGAGCAGTGTGTCTTACCTGCAATTTTATATGGAAGTAAGACTCGGACTAAAGACAAAGAAAAACACAAGATAAATATGGAGAGAGATATACTATAAAGTAAGATCAGAAAAATTACCGACGGAATAGAACCCAAGCAAAGGTAACGGACATGGTTTCCCGAAAAATAAAATTGAAATGAAGACTGGCAGTTATATATGTACTACCTATAAGAAATGACAATATATTATTTTGTGTTGGTATTCACTAAATCTGAAAAGTCCAATAAAGCCACACGTGAAAGGCTGTCAGATGAATTCAGAACTACTGCAAGAGCAGATTAATAAATAAGTCAACGCTGGAGGCGTGTAGGAGTGTCTACTTCCTGGAGTGGACAAATACAGGTAAATAACGATCACACAAACACACGCGGACACAAACACACATACACACACACACCTACACACACACACACACATTTATATTATATATATATATATATATATATATATATATATATATATATATATATATATATATATATATATATATATAATATATATATATACTATATATATATATATATATAAGCTTCATAGAGAGAAAATAATATATTTTTGTTATTGGGGACTATATGCCAATGCTCCCCTTCTGGATTTAAACTTTTTAATGACATCATTTAGAAAAAATTTCACTAACTTCCATTGTAGTACAGATAGTAAGCAAAAATATTAGTATATATATATATATATATATTATATATATATATATTATATATATATATATATTATATATATAAATATATATATTTATATATATATATAATATATATACTATATATATATATTTATATGTATATATATATATTATATTATTTATATTATATATATATACTATATATTATATAATATATATATATATATATATATTATATATATATTATAGGTCGAGGGTGCGAAGAATGGACGGGAGTGGAGGGTGCCCTGCTATTTTATTATATGCGGAATGATTTGGTTTTTCTGTGGCGAATGCTGAGAGAGTTTGAGAGAATGTAGAAGGATTTCGCAGAGGTGTGTATAGGGGGGTTTGAAAGCAGAACGATAGTTGATAAGAGTAAAGTTATTGGTGTGAGTGGAGGACAGTCCTAAAGTAGAATAGTTATAGTGTGATGTGTGAGGCCAACTGGGGACAAGCTTCTGAATTAAATATTTAGGATATAGTGGAATTGAAAAAGGGAACGGATGTATGCAGAGGTGAGTAGGGAAAGTTAGTTTATGGTAGGAGGTGGCTGGGCTATTAAACCATTGGTGGATGTAAAGAGATTAAGTCTAGAGTGCACTAGGGTCTTACATGAGGTTATGTTGTTACCTACGTTAATATTTATAGAAGTGAAACTATGGTTCTGGAATAAAGGAATTATAGATCTAAAGATACAATGTGGTTCAGGATGGACAATTTTAAGGGCAGTCCTGTTAGATGTGAGAAGAATGATAAAATGAGTGGAATGAATGTATTAGTGGAGTTGGTTGTGGTGTTGAAGGAAAGCAAGGTAAATTAAAGAATAAAGAAGTACATTTGAGATGGTTTGGTCATGTGAAAAGGATGAATTGAATAGCGGTTTGGTTAAGAGGATGTGATAAGTGGTGAGTTTGTGGGCTGGGAAAGATCGAAGAAAAAGTAGATTGATTCAGTAAAAGTAAAGCTGGCTTGGAGGAAGAGGAATGTGACGCTTTGGCAGAAGGTGATTAACAAAGGTTGCATATTTTAGAGGATATGGAATGGCTGGGGTTTTGTGAAGGGGTATGGATTTGTGGCCCACTTGGGCCAGAAGGATGGACCCTGCATTGTTAAGATGCCATGGTTAAAGGATCCGCTCGCTGTCAGTGTTTGAAAGGGGGCCCCCCCCCCCCCTATTTGGATTTTTCTTGAGCTGCGACGGAGTTCTCAATAAAGGTTATAAAGGTGGGCGTAAGTTGGAATTTACTTTTAATCGACTTGCGTCTA
>JABUQX010106652.1:12500-17100 GCA_015478945.1 Trachelipus rathkii | reverse complement strand
TAACGACAGAAAGGTGAATCCCATTTACAGGTTCGCGAGTGGTGACCGACGGCCTCACATGATATACAAAAATCGTATTCTTTTAATTCTTGATCGGTCACTCTTCGAAGAACTCCCTTTTTCCTTCGGAGAGCGTTGTCTGGCTTCACATCCACCCTTTTCCTATCTTCTTTTCTAGGTTTATGGGGGGGATTCACTTGTTTTCCATGTAGAATTGCTGTACTCAGTCCTGTGCCTAACTTCGGGCTCTTCCTTAGCAAAACACCTTGGTAGTACGATACTCAACCTGTCTTCTCTGGTTAGTTTTCAACAAAGCTCCCTTGGAAATTTGTGCAAACTTTTCCAACAATTCGACCAGACTTAAATTTGCATCGAACACTTTGAGTATTTTCTCCTTTAACCTTTCTCCATCCCTTCTCTCGGAAACATTCTCTAATATCTTGGTAGTAACCATAATGTTTACCTGCTTAGATGTGTAAGCTGCCTCCTCGTCGATATCGAACAGTTTACTTTGGTATTCCCAAAGCTTATTCTTTAACTCCAAAATGAAATCAGTGAAAGTAATATCTCTGTCTCTTTTGTAAGTCATAAACTGCAATAAGAGATCGAAAATGGTGTATTGGTCATCTGGTTGGAGGAAAATTCTCAATTGCAGTAAGAAATCTTCCAGCTTTACACACCTAGAAAAACTGAAATTTTTCAAAATATAATGTCGGGCTTCCGAGTCTAACTTAGAAGATATCATGGATTTAGCAAATGATATCTTTTGACTTTCGGTTAAGGGACCTAACATACATAACCTCTCATGAAGAGTTGTTAAGAAATCATCATAACTAATCCCTTGCCAAACTTTGGTCTTTAAATTTATACCAAATAGTTTTAATTCTTCAGGCACTTCTGGAAAGGCCGTTGAAAATAAATTGGATGGATAGAAAGGAACTCCGTTCGACTGAGGCAGGTAATTGTATCCGGCCATGCTCCATGGTGTGGATAAAGGAGGTTAGGAATAGGTACGGTTCCCTGTGGAACACCACTATAATAGGGGTTGTTAGGGATAGGTGTAGTTCCCTGTGGCACTACTTCCACCAGACCATCCACGAAGGGCATTAAAGTGCTGTGGTGGAGCCATATTGTGCCCGGTAGGGGTGGAAGTTTGTCCCCATACCTGGTTAGGATTTGCTGGTTGGCTCTCCAACCCTGGCTGAGTAGTGGGGGCATTGGTTAAGCTTCCCCATTTACCTTCATTTGGCTTTGGGGTGTAGTAATTCTCACTACCACCCCAATTTGCATAAGTTTTACGGTTAGCAGTAGTAGGTTCTGTAGTCGGCTTCAATTGTAAATTTAAAGTATTATCTAGAAGAACTGTCTTTTGGAAAAACCTGGGGACACTGTCCCTCCTGGAAGTTTCTCCCTCTTTAGCTTCTTAGAGGTCTGGCTTCATGGAAAAAGTGGTGGAAGGGTTTCGGCCGACTTTATCTGGATCAAAAGGGCTTATTGCAGGAGGACCCTCTGGTGGGGGTAGTTACTCCCCTTGGGTGCTAGGCCTCAAATCTTTGCCTCTCACTGATGCTTCTTGCCTCTTTCTATCACTTTCGACGGTGTCCCCTTCATTACTTAAATTTAAATCTATATCATCCACCTTTTCATTATCACCTATCTCTCCAGAACCTGAACCTGGGGCTGTTGCCATCTTTGTTCAACTTTAAATCAATAACAAAAGAACTATATAAAAAAACACGATCAGTGGCCGACGATCGAAACTCGTTACTACTGAATTAACTAACTTAAACGTCAAAACACCTCGCAAATCGTATCCGTAAAAAACGATTAATGTAGGAAATATTACAATACTGTATTCTCATATTTCCCTAAAATGACTATTAAAAGTTTATAGGCCTATAATATATTATATAATATATATATATATTATATATTATATTATATATATATATATATTATATTATATATATATTCTAAAAAGATATATTATAAATATCTATTAAACACATATATATATATATATATATTATATATATATATATATATATTTTCTGAAAATTAGATTTATTGGCCAAAAGCATGGAATCCTACCTCGCTAAACTTAACCGATTCCGAATTATATTATAAAATATATATATGTTATGGGGTATCCGGTACCCCCCTGTATTTATAATATATATTATATATATATATATATATATAATATATAGATAAAAGTAGGGCTTAGTAAGTCTTTATTATAAGTATTAGAAATTGATTAATAAAAAAAATATTTAAACACACTTCATTTATCTCATTTTTCACAATCATTCATTAGACACTACCTTTTCCTCTCTTTTAATAGCTACATATATGGTATATATAAATATATATATATATTATATATATATATATATATATATATAAATATATATATATATATATTTACAATTCTCAGAGTTTCTAAATTTTTAGAATTTTTAATGGAGAGTACATTCAAGGATAGGGTTGATAATATATATATTTATATATATATATATATTATATCTATATATATATATATATATATATATAATATATATAAATATATATATTTATATATATAATATATATATATATATATATATATTATATATATATATATATATATATATATATATTATATATATATATATAATTATATATATATATATATATATATGATTTCGTATAATATATACACTTACTCACTTACGATATGGGAATGATATTTTACCCTAAATACTTCCTATTTCGTTCTTTCAAAAAAGCAAAAAGGGAAAAATTTTTTTTCCACTAAATAAAGCACTTCTTCGAAAATGAAGGAATGCTCTCGAACAAAAATGAGGGAAAAAATCCTCTACTGTTGTTGGTCTCTTACAGACCAGCTTTTTGACATATTAATTCCTACTTATGGGTGTGGTGTGTGTGTGTGTGTGTGTGTGTGTGTGTGTGTGGTGTTGTGTGTGTGTGTGTGTGTTGTGGTGTGGTGTGAACTGCGTGCTTGCGTGAGCTTGGAGGTTTGTGGGCGTGCTTGTGCTGGTGCGTACGGGTTTGTGTGCTTTTCATACTTTATTCTTCTCTCTAGATTAGAACTGTGTGGCAAGAATCTTCGGGGCGGAGTCAAACATTGTCACCTTGAAACCACTTATTCCCGTATGTTCTTCCTTATTCTCTTTCGCGAATACGCATATCACATGATATATATAATATATATATATATATATTATATATATATATATATATATTATATATATATATATATTATATATAATATATATATATATAATATATATATTAATATATATATATATATATATATATATATATATATATATATATATATATATATTATATATATTATATATATATATTATATATATATATTATAATTATAATATATATATATATATATAATATATATATATATTTTATATATATTTATATATATATATATATATATTATATATATATATATATATATATATATATATATAATATATTATATATATATCCGTAATACTTTATTAATTAAGAAAATAAAAAAAAAATTCACGATAAGTTTTTTAAGAGGATAGGTAGCTTGAAAGATGAGTGGCAGATAGAAAGAAGTTGATCTTCTTCTTTATTGCTTATTTCATTGCCATGTGACGTAAAATAATGCCAAGTTCTATAGTTTGATCGGTCTGATTCATGACAACATGACCATGATTCATGATTCATGAACATGATTCATGACCACATTCATTTTTCTAGTTACTCTTAAAATAAACTCCCTTTCTCCTTGTATATTATGTCCAACGGGGCAATATTGTAACTTTATATAATAGTATCAATTAAAACTTAACATGATAATAAAAAAAAATAAAAAGAAAAATATTCCCTAATATTTTTTACCAAAAATATCTTATAACTAGAATATCTTTAAATAATACATAAAATGCATAATAAGGCGCGAATAAGCAAAATGATGCGCGTGCGCAATATCATATTCTATAAATTCAATGATAATTTTATATAATAAGAATGGCCAAAAAAAAATTATATATCGTTAGGCATTTTTCTTTCCATCTTTGATTTACGATTTCTAACCTTGTTCTAGAACATTATTTAATTTTTCCTCGGTGCACCGCATTAATTTATGTAATTTCTTAATTGTTTATATTTATTAAAAATGAAGAAAGTTTCTCAATATTGAACTTTGAAATGAGCATTTTTTGTTAAACGCAAATTCTTACTTGATTTGTTTCTTTCCTGAGAAACAATTTTTCTTCTGTACGTACTCTAGGTGAAGGTTGTTGTGTTTGGTTTCAATTGGCTTGGCGCTGCGGCAATCAGAAGATTCTTCTCTTCGTTGAATCCTGGTGAAGGAAAGCCAATCTGTAGTAATTTCCGTCTTGGAACGATTACTAATTTTCAGGGATCGGAGTAAAACACTGAACAAGTGCTACTTTTACTGCAAGCGAGACATTTCAGTCTCGAGTAAATCAATGAGTCATAAAGTGAAACAAATAAACTACAATCAAACAACAACCTAGGAAAAATAGAAGAACAGACATCATTAGTGAGCAGGAGCAAACTCCAAAATTGATTGTTACAAAAA